>OZ030017.1:73925418-74157918 GCA_964023405.1 Apodemus agrarius | reverse complement strand
TCACAAAGTTGGTGCCATGTGTGTCCTCATGGCAGGTGCTCATACACAAATATACTAATAAACAAGACTGAAAGAATGTCCTGGTGTAAGTCCTGGCTCTTCCCCTGGCTTGATAATTTTGCAAACATTTATTTTGAGGCTTCGGACTTCACTTTTCTTTTAAAAATGAGTTTACAAGTGTATGTAAGTCACATGGTTTAGTGTGTGTCAGGAAGTGTGTACCTGTGTGCGCTGGCCATGGTTCAGTGTGTGTCCAGCTCTTTGATTCCGGGACAGTTGTCATCTGCAAAGATCAGGACTAAGCCCCAAACAATGGGGTTCAAAGCTCATGGTGTTTTGAGTGAGTTCTTGACTTGTGGGTAGGTAGAATTCATAGCCATCTTTGGCCACATGTGGACCACAGACATTGGCTTGGACACCCATACTAGGTGGGCCCAGTGGAGTCTTTCTGGTCCCTGGAGGCTGTGCTCTTAGAGGTTGGTAGAATCATAGCCTCTTTGTCTTCTGCCATTTTGCATTCTGGCCATGAGATAAAAGTGTTTTTCTTCATCACATACACTGACTGTAAGTGTTGCTTGGTAACAAGCCCCAAAGCAATGGGCTCAAATTAACATGGACAGACATTTCTGAAAACCTGTGCCCAAATAGACTTCTTCTAAAAATAATTTATTTTTCTTCCATTTTAAAATTATGCATATGCATTTGGTCATGTATGTGGCTCTGTGTATGTGAGTACAAGTGCATGTGAAGGCCAGAAGCAGCAAACTTCCCTGAGGTTCCAGGCAGTCATGCCATCTGATGTAGGTGCATGAGAGCAGTGTGCATGCTGATCCACTGGGCCGGTTGAGCCCCAAACCTTTTCTTTTTATAAGTTGATCGCCTCAGGTGCTTTGTTACAGTAATGGAAAGCTGACTAACCAAGTGACCGATGAAGGAATAAGTGAATGGAGAAAGACAGTCAAGTGGCTCAGTACTACAGGTCAGAGTTAAAAAAGAACACTGCAGAGACAGTTCAGCCTTGTCCCATGATGACTGAGACTGGTGCTGCTGGGCCAGAGGAAACATGTTTTCGGGGACGTTTTAGCTCTCCTGCTGGTACCAGCCTTCTAGAGCACAGCTTGGGAATGTAGATGGCAGGGTAGTAGTGTGTGGATGGAGAGGCAGAGGCCAGCCAGAGATGACGGCTCAGTAGGTAAAGTACTTGCCACTCCAGTGAAGGGACTTGAGTCCATGCAAAAAAGCCTTTGAAGTTGTGTGCACTGGTAGTTCCAGTGGTGTCCAGATGGGAGGTGAGATAGGCTGATCCTTGGATGCTGAAGGACCAGACAGCCTGACCTATTTGGTTCCTCAGGACAGACGTCCACGGTGGTCCTCTGACCTCCACAGATGCACCATGTACATGTGCATCCATAAGCACATGCGAACACAGACACACGCGCGCGCGTGCGCGCGCGCGCGCACACACACACACACACACACACACACACACACACATCCAGACAGACAGACACATACACACACACACACACACACACACACACACACACAGAGAGAGAGAGAGAGAGAGAGAGAGAGAGAGAGAGAGAGAGAGAGAGAGATCTATTCTAAACACATGTACTGAATACCTAGGGAATGCGGCTCTGAGAGGTGACATCTGAGGCTCCTCCGTTCCAGATAGGCCTCTTGACCTCATAACAGGCAGCTGTGCTCTAAGGCCATGCTGGTAAGTGGGATGAGATGCTCCCCACCAAGCCCTCTGGCGCCAGGCCTAGAGGATGTCCCAAATTGCCCCGCAGCTGCCTCCCCGGAACATTTCCGACACTCATCAGTCCTAACAAGGTCCCTGCACCAACTCGCCCTCCCCAGCGCCCCGTTTCTCATTGCCAAGTGTAATTAACGTGAGGCATTGACTTAGGGCACAGCTAACAAGCACATATTAATTCCGAAAAGTCAGGTTCTCTCACTGGAAAGGAGTTGCTGACAATCAACGACCACAGGAGTTTAAAAGTGCAGGAGAGGGAGGAGGTAATTATGGGCTGGCATGGCCTTGCCGGCCTGTGTGCTTCTGCCCCCCTGGAAACACCCAGACAGTGACTGATGGTTCCCCGCCTCCAGGAGGGGTGCCGAGAGTCTCCCCAGTGCTGACTCCCCAGTGCCCAGAGTTCCCCCTCCCTGAGAGTATCTTGTTTTTAACCAGGCTATCTGGGCTGCTCCTTTGGAATCTGGATCCTGAATGGTGCTCTACCAGAATGCCTCTCCCATTGGGTGTTCATGGGTCCACTCCTCAGATGCTTCCAGGGACACACAGGTCACTCACTGGTCAGCCATGGGCAGATGGATACCAGACCTTTGTTCTAGCTCCTGGAAGCTGGCCTTTCCCCCAGAACTCTGCCTCCCAGTCTTCCAGCCATCCCACATTCCGTCTCTCTCCCCAGTGGGAAGAGGGAACCCTCCACTTGCCTCCATGGGGTGGGTGGGCATAGGAAGGGAGTTTGCTTTGTCCTGATGGTGGGTTGGCATGTGTGTGTCTGCTTTGTTGTGGGGGCTCCCTTCTGTCTATCACCCTCTCTTTTGGCCTGGAAAACAATCAGGGCTGGGTTAGGACAGGTCACCTCCTGTTTGATTCCTTTCAAATCGTTACTTAGCATTAGTGTGCGCTGTGTGTCTGTCTGTCTAGCCGTGTCTGCACGTGCAAGCACGTGTGTGCATGTCGTACCTAAGGAGATTAAAAGACAGCCTGAGGAAGTCATTCTTTTTTCCCCCCATCATGTGGGTCCTGCCCGGGGGATCGAACTCAGATCATCAGGCTTGAGTTACAAATGCTTTTCCCTACTGGGTCTTCTTGCCATGAGCTCCTGCTGAGCCGAGCTCAGTTCAGCCCCTGCACTGGCTCTTTGTAGCAACGTTGAGTTTGGAGAAGCTGCACCAGCTTGTTAGCCTTAAGCGGCCTCACTCACCATTTGGCATTGTGACCCACCCACCCTCCTCTGAATCACTGGCGGGTGGATGTAGCAGCAGGCATGCAGAGAACCACGCAGAACCAACCAACCTCTGCTGCTTCTGCAGCCAGAACCAACAGAGCACTCGCCGACCTCTCACATCCCAGCTTCCTTCTAGAACCCTTTGTCCCATGTGTTCCGCCTCCCTCCCCCCCCCATGGAAATGCACTCCAGGAGCACCCGAGGCTACCCCAACACTCACGACTCTTGGGATATCTGAGGAGCCCACCACACACCTCTGTTTAAAAATTCATTTTGTGGTTTCTCCTGCTATTTATAGAACCCTGAGGCCCTCTTCCCTTCCTCTCCCTTCTTCACATCATTTCCAATCCAGACCTTCATCTTTACCATCTCTGGGGTACAAACCACTACTTTCAATGTCTTGCAGTTTCCAAGGAGTCCCTGTATGCTGACAGATCTTCTTTCTGGATAGGTCTCTGCATGGCTTTTTCTATGACCAAACATTCCCTTCGGCTGAGGGAGAGGACAACTGTCTCTGCATCTACTTCATCCTTCCGTTCTCTCCCCAACCACTCTCTCCAAAATGGCCTTTTGACTTGAGTGTCGCTACCAGGGTCTCCTGGGACACAATTTCCAGGTTCTTTGTGCTTCAAACAAGGAATTGGGATGAGACACAGATGTTTATTTCAGAACTATGTGAGAGCACATATTTATACGTCTATTCATGTATATACATGTGTATGCATGTATCTGGATAAGTGTATGCTATGTGCATGCACATGCTCACCGAGACATTAGCCCCCCCTGGAGCTGAGGCCCCATGTGGTCATGAGCTGCCTGATGTGTGTGTATGTGGTGGTGGTGGTGGAGTTAACTCGGATCTTCTACGAGAGCAGCACATGCTTGTTGACTTCAGAGCCATCTCTCCAGCCCCCAAGTATAAATGTATTGAAAGTGAGAATAAAAACACAGACCTGCTCCACAGGACAAGAGCAGGCTTGAGTACACATGTTTTAAGAGCTCTGGTTTGTTTTGTTTTGTTTTGATCCAGGGGAGTTTAATACAAAAGGTACAATGGTTAATAAACTTTATAGAATCCAGAGTCACTGAAGAGTTAAAACACACACAGGTGAGTAATCATTGAGGGATTATCCAGACCAAGTAACCTGAAGTAGAAGACTCACTCTGTGTGGGCTGCGCCATTCCATGAGCTGGGTTCTCACATTGACTACAGCGAGCGGAGCCCAGCATTCATCATTCCAAGACCTGACGATGGATTCAATGTGAGCATCTGCCTTCAGCCCTTGCCGTCAAGTCTTGCCTTCTCTGTCATGATGGACTGCATCCTCAGAGAGTGAGCCGAATGAAACCCTTCCTTCCTGACCTTGCAGGAACTTCATCACAGCAAGAAGGAACTTAACTAACTCAAAAGGGAAGTGAGGCTTTCTTCAAAGTGAGGATGTCCTTGGCTGTTGTAGAGGACTGGTTGTTGTTGGTGGTGTTACCCAAATTACCTGTTTCCCTACTTTTTTGCAGCTTCCTGCTCCTAACTTGACCAATCCTGCTTTACCTGAACACCCTGAATGAATCACTGAAAAACTTCATTGACAGCTTCTAAGGTAACTCCTCAGCTTCCCTCTGCTAAACCTTCCTGTCCATCGGTGGAATCACCATTGAAGCTAGGTTAAAAGGCTCAGGAGATATCTCAGTTATTAGTGCCTGCTTTGTGAGCACAGAGACCGGAGACTGATTTCCAGGAGCTGTGTAAAAAGCCAGCCTTGGTGTTACATGCTTGTATTGCCAGATAGGAGGCAGAGGCAAGTAGATCCCTGGAGCTCCCTGACCGGATAGTCTAACTTACTTGGTGAAGTTCCAGGCCATTGAGAGAGCCCACATCAAGCAGAAAGTATCAAGCACCTGAAGATCACACCCAAGGTTGTCTTCTGACCTTCACACACATGTGCACACATCTGCCCATGCACACACACAATCCCCCCACCAAGTTGGATTCAAGTTCAAGACACAATTTCCAGTCCCCTCAAGCAGGAAGATGAACACATTCTCTCCACACTGATCCCTTCGAGTTACTGACAACAGGACTCTGAGGTCTCAACCAAAGCTGGACCTCCTTCAGAACAGTTCTGGGGTCCGGCAGCTCCTGAGATGTTGGCTGAACGTGTTAGAGTCTAAGACAAGGATGGTGTCCCAACTTCTCTTTTCTCCCTTAGATCAATTCTGAGGACATGTGGGATGGGAAGATAGCCAATAATTCTTTTAACTCCCTTGCTTTAATAGCTATCAGATGGAAACTTGGGTTCCTTTATTAAAAGAAGCTGGATGTCACTCTGATAACTACTGTGCCACATGGTGGAAACTGGGTTCACCTTCGGTTGGTTGACTGTTTCCTCTCTGTCTCTGACCCAGTTTAGATGGGGGCATTCTCAGGAAAGGTAGCTCTCCAAGTTCCCCTCAAATCTGCCAGCAACTAATTTGATATTGAGTCTTACTTTGGAATTTGGAGAGTGGCTCAGATAAAGCTTTTGGGAGATGAAATTCTATCAATTATTTTGAACACTAAGTAGACATGGAACAGGATTCAGCATGCCAAGTCAGGGGGTCAACAAGCTCTCCCTGACAAGTCCTGGAAAGGTCAGTCTGTTGGTCTTCTCTTTCTTCTCTTGGGGTAATTTAAATCTCACCTTTTTGGCTAGGGAGAGGGCAGAATCACTAAGTACTTTGTCCTATCCCTTGGATGAGGTCACTTGAACATTTTCTATAAGGACTCTTTCTTCCAATGCGTGTGGCAGAACACACCTGCAATTCCAGCACTTGGGAAGCTGGAGCTGGAAGATCTCAAGGTCAATACGATTATAACAACAACAATGATAAAAAAGAAGCCAGGTGGTTGGTGTTGTCCCAGTCCTTTAATCCTAGCACCAGGGAGGCAGAGGCAGGCAGATCTATGCGTTCAAGGTTAGCCTGGTCTACAGAATGAATTCCAGGATGGCCAGGTTTACACAGAGAAACTTTGTCTCGAAAAATAAAAACCAAACAAACAAAAATTTTAAGAGAGAGCTGGGGATGTAGTTCAGTGGTTTGCGATTGCATGGTGTATGTGAGGTGCTGGGTTCAATGACTAGTACCACAACAAGCAAATAAACAATCAGGCAACCCTTGTGTGAATGAGATCCGAGTTTGAGATGCTAGGATGGATAGATGACATCCATGGGATGGATGTCACACACACACACACACACACACACACACACACACACACACACACACACAGAGAGAGAGAGAGAGAGAGAGAGAGAGAGAGAGAGCCTGGCATGGTCATAGGCTCTTAGAATCTCAGCTCTAAGACACAAGGATTCCTGGGCTACATGGCTCACCAGACTACCATGCTTGGCAAGTTCATAGCCAATGCTAAACTTTGTCTCAAAAAAAAAAAAACATAATAACAAAAAGAAAGAAAAGGAAAAAGAAAGAAAGAAAAAGAAAGAAAGAAAAAAAGGAAGGAAGGAAGGAAGGAAGGAAGGAAGGAGGAAGGAAAGCTGGCGGGAGGCACTTGAGTTACAGAAGAGGCTCTCCTCTAGCTTCCACAGTGGGAGCACACACGTGCACACATTTGCACACATGTATATGGATATGTACCTGGGTATATATGAACATGAACAGATTCCGTTGGTATGTGTGTGTCTGTGTTTCTCTGAGTAGGTAGATAGGTATGCGTGTGTTTAGAGGACCAGAGCATAACCTCAGATTAAGGCAAAGTCTACTTAATTTTCTGAGACAGGGTGGCTGGCCCGGCCTGGCCGTTGAACCCAAAGAGATCTGCTGGGGTTCACCTTCTCACCAGTAGATGACAACGTGACTGGCTTTTTTTTTTTTTTATAAACATGCATTTGATACTTAATGTTACCAACTTGACAAGATTAGGATACAAGCCTCTGGCACACCTGAGGGCTGATTTAGCCTCTCTGCATGCCCGTGAGGGATTATGCTAATTAGGTTAAAGGAGGTGGCAAGGCCCACATTGTGGCTGCCTGAAGCCCTGCTACCCTTTCCCCTGACTTCTCTCTGCCTTGGACTGTGTCCTTGAATTGTGAGGGAAAACAAACCCTGTCTCCTTTGTGTTGCTTCCGTGAAGGTGTTTTACGTAGTCTTTCCTGTGTGTTCCTGCTGACTTCCCTACACTGGGAAAGGAAACTAAGACAGTGGGGTCTGGGGATTGTGTTCAGGCTCTTGGTGCCGGTGGCCAGCATCTTACCAGTGGAAGTCTCTCCTCATCTCCCATTCACCTCTTGAGCAGACTCCACCCTCCCCTCTTTTAGTGGAGGAAGGAATGGTTCTCTGAGTCTGAGGCTAAAGTTACCACCACACCCAGCAGGCTGACCACAGTGGAGGGGAGGGGGTGGGGGCTCCCCATCCGCTCTCGGAGCTCTCAGAGGTCAATGCAACCTCTTTTGGTCACTGTCCAGATTGAAGAACATTCCTACTTCCTCCAGATCATTATTAAGAAGTTTATAGGCTCATACACAATCTTCTGCCTCACATACCGACTTAAAAGTCCCAGAGAAAAGCTCATCTCTGAGTATTGGGTCATAAATTATATGAGGTACATTTCATTATAAAGTATGATTCTTTCGTCCTTTATGAATGTTCCGCGTCCCCCCCTTGGGGGTTGTAATGTACACTGACATCTTACTTTCTTCCCAGAAACATTCCCCTGTATTGTTTAGTATGTGGGGGCCTTGCGGGTCAAACAAATCCTCCTCTGGAAGATGAAGACTTGGCTGGGATTTAATGGGCATACAATCATACATCGACTCCTGGGCTCCAGGGAGCTCACATACAGTCTATAGAGAAGCCAGGCAAGCAAACAGAGATGGGAAAGGAGGGCTCCGTAAACAGCACAAACGCATAATTGCTAAGGCTTGAACAATCTTGGAAGGCGAACGATCCTACAGGCAGAGAGAGAACGTGGAGTTTAGAATAAGCCGGGCCTCACTGCGTCTCATGGTGAACTTCCCATGCTTTTCCTGGGTTTGTCCATCCCTCCCTGGCACCATCCAACCTTTCTTGTGGTAATTCATTTTTTTCCTTAAAGTGAAGAAGCAAGGACTGGGGAGAGAGGGCTGAGACGGCCATACAGCACGTGCTGTGTAAGCACGTACTTCCAAGTTGGATCTCCAGCACCCAGGGAAACAGCTGGGGCGTTAGGACAAGCATCGACAACCCAGTGCCGGAGAGGAACAGATGTGTATGTTTGCCGACCAGGCAGCCTAGCTGAGGTGGCAAACACCCAGACCCCCCCCCCCCAAGACCCAGTGAGAGACCCTACCTTGAAAAACAAGGTGGAGGGGCAACAGAAAGACACACAGAATTGTGAGGAAAGGAATTCTTAAAATAAAGCAGACCGAGAAACAACACTAGAAGTTAGCCTGTGGTCTCTGCCTACACACTTGCATGTTCATATGCACATATGAGCACACATGTACACATGTACACATGCACGGAATAGGAGACAAGGATAGGCGAAAAGTCAAGCAAATCAGAGAGGGCCTGGGGGCTTCTGTCTTTTCTTCCATTAACCAAGCCAGCTGCAGCCTCTGCGGCAGGACTTTGGAGCCCTCTTGTTTCTCAAATGCTGCCGGTTTTACCTTGAGAGATCAGAAGCCCCTGGCTCACCAAATTGAACTCAGCTGAAGAGCGCTCCCCATCTTTGCAGTGCTACTAAACAATCTGCCAATTATTTAAATTAAACCCAACCCCAGCCCCCTTCCACATCTGCAGGCAAAATGCTTAAATTCCAAGCACAACTTTACTGGCATAAGAAAATAATAAGGGAGTTCAATTTGTGTCAGCATGGCTCAGGAAAATAAGATATCATGTCTTCCTGTCTGCTTGATGTCAGCTTCTCAGATGCAAGGCCTAATGTCTCATCCTAGACTGTCCACACCAGGGCCTGCCAAAGCCTGAGGTTCAGCCAAAGTTCACCAGGCTACTACCAAATAGCTTTCCTTTCTCCTTTCTCAGCCATTAGGAACCCTCTGCTTTATATTGTGCACACGTGATGCATTTACCTCTTTAAACATATATAACTCTATTATCTGCCGCTGTTCTCGGAGAACCCTGTAAAAATCCCTTCCTGAGACCAGCTAGCTGTGTGTACGGCTCGCAGTTACGCCGCTCCTGGATTTCCACTGCAGAGACTGGGTCTGTCTGGACTTCACGGTCAACACACAAATAAAATCTGCAATATTTAAGAGAATCTGAATAGTAGCAAAAAGATAAAAAAAAAAGCCCCACTTCTAATACCAAATAGAGTGGGGAGGAAACGACGCAGACACCGTCCGCTCACTCACCAGGATGGTTTCCAAAATGCTTTCTCAAGCCGGCTGTGGTGGCACACGCCTTTAATACCAGCGCTTGGGAGGCAGAGGCAGGCAGATCTCTGTTGAGTTTGAGGCCAGTTTCTGGGATACATAGAAAGTTTCAGGCCAGCCTGGACAACATGGTGAGACCGTGTCTAAAACAAACAAACAAACAAACAAACAAACAGCGCCCACCACCACCACCGCCGCCACCAGATCCCCCAAATGCTTTGTCAGTTTTGCCTCTTATGCAAGCCGACGCTTGTTCAGGATGGGCCCCAAGAACCTGCCCTAAGATTAGGGTTCAGCCCTCGAGTTCAGGGTTAGGGAATGCCACGGGTCCCAGGCTCAAAGCTCACTTCCGTCCTTCCTTTCTGCTGGGAAGTGGAGATGGCAAGAAGGGCTCTTTTTCTTTCTTTCTTTCTTTCTTTCTTTCTTTCTTTCTTTCTTTCTTTCTTTCTTTCTTTTTTCTGTCCTTCTTTAGTCTTGACTGACTTTCCATGGTGAGCCTCTGTCACTACCCCCACCGAAGCTGTGGGCCCGTCCCAGGACTCATGCAAGGATCACCATTTCAGTGCCTAGGGATGATGTATCAATTTGGAGTCCTGGCAGGGCCAGAGAGCTAGAGTTTCAGTCCTCGGCAGACACACGGCTTTTAGGAGGTGTGTGGCGACCGGTGCACTGAAGCCTTTGATCTCTTTCTTAGTCTCCAAGATGCCTTTCCCCGCCATGCTGCATGCTGTTTAACCTGGGCCCAGCCTCAGTATCTTTCGTCCAAACTCAGCTTTCTTTCCCCTTCCCTCTTTCCGGCCCCCACCCCGTCTCCTCCCCTTTCCCCCTCCCCTTTCTTCCCCTTTCCTTCCTTCCTCTTTCTCCCACTTCCTTAGTCTTCCTCTCTTCCTCTTCCATCCCTACCCCTCCCCTTTCTTCTCTTCCCTTTCTTTCTCTCCATCTTTTCTCCGTCCTCCCATTCCTTTCCTATCCCTTATCCTCCCCCTCTTCCTCATCCCCTGCATTCTTTTCCTATGCCTTCCCCCATCCTCCTCATCTTCCTCCTCCCTTCCCCCCCCTATTCCTCGGATATTTACTGGGAGGGGTCGGTGTTCAGGTCTCACTATGTTGCCCAGGCTGGCCCTCAATTGTGGGGTTCAAGTCCTAATTCTCCTGCCTCAGTCTCCTGTGTAGTTGGAACTGCTCAGGTACTTGGTCTGCTTCAAAGATATCAGCACTCAGAGCATCCTGGAGGGAGGCTTTATTTAGCGATGGAGGTCCGGGATGGCGTGGGCGTGGGAGAGCTCTGCCTGATGAGATACTAAAGTCTTCAAACTCACTATGGCCTTCCTTCCCTCCTAGTTCTCTTCAAAACAATGAGAGCAGCAATGAAATCGCTTTTGAGGCAGGCCACAGCTAATTATAAGCACTGTTTTAAAAAGTGTGTGTGTGTGTGTGTGTGTGTGTGTGTGTGCATATGTGTACATATGTATGCAAGTGCTTATGGAGATCAGAGGTCGATGGGTGTCTTCTTCAATCTCTCTCTACCATTTCTCTTCTTCTTTTGAGACAGTCTCTCACTGACCTGGGGCTCACCAATCTGCTACAATGGCTGGGTAGCAAGCCCTGGGAACCTTCTATACCCAACCTCCCCAGACCTGCTACTCCTGGGTTTTTTCATGGGTGCCAGGGATTCAAGTTCGGGTCCTTGACAAGCACTTTACCCACAGACCCATCTCTCCAGGCCTGAATAATATAATTATAATAATAATAATCATTAGAAGGCATCCGTATATTTAGTGTCAATTCAGGAGTATTTGTCATTTCTGATCCTGAGTCTTACACAGTCCTAGGCTATGATTACTGTCTTCCTTCAGCCTGCTAAATCATGGACTTACAGGCATGTGCTACCATGCCTGGCAAACACCCTTTAGTACTTTTGCCTCCAATAACTGAGTTTAGATTAATTAAGTAATCAGATGAACTATCACAGATAAGCAAGGCCTGAACACAAAACAACAAAGGAAAGTACTTCTGAGACACAGCCACTCCTGTCAGGTTCTGATCACTATCATCTTGATGGTTTTTATCTTTCATATCATAAAATAATTCATCTTAAACATCGCACTTAAAGGAACCTGACTGCTGATTCATATTTGAGTTAATCTGGTATCAATTACAGGCCTGGGTTTGGAGAATTTGATGTCTGAGCAGATGAAATACTTCAATACCTTAGATAGAGCTGGTTTCTGGATCCAGCCTGCAATGGCATGGTCAGAAAAGTTTAAAATATTTCTGCCAGATTCAAAGACGAGCAAGATTAAAAATTCCCAAATGTGTATCCTGGATCCCCTCCAAAAACATTCCATCTTTATTCATTATTGGATATTGTCTTGATTAAAATTCCTGTTGGTTTGTCCTTGGTTAAGTAGTAATCGTGTAGCCTAGCATTTGGAATGTATTGGGATCATGTGACACGCGTGAGCCCAAATGAATATAGAGAGATCTCTTTCACAAGTCAGCGAGGATGACTAGAACGAGTTCAGATTTCAGCAGCGCAGCTTCGGGCTGGGGGAGGGGAGGGAGTTATCAGGTCGGCACATTCTTTGCCAACATGTGAGTCAGAAAGAGCTGTTCAAAGCAGGATGACTTTCCCTGGGACACCAAAGTCCTCAATCGAGGCAGATTTCTCCAGAGAAACGGAGCTCCTCCCCCCCTTCCCCTTTATCTCTCTGTTCTATTTCTAGCAGTTGCTAACTTCACCCAGTAACATGTGAAAAATGCACTCCACAATGGGAAGCAGATGACTGGGCCACCATCCTCTGAGTCACCCTCTCTGTCCTCTGCATTCCTTTCAAGACTGAGGACTGATTTTGAGAAGGGGCTGAGCAGGGAAATCCAAGGGAAATTTGGGTCTCCTCAATAGTCCTGAAAATGTGTGTGTGTGTGTGTGTGTGTGTGTGTGTGTGTGTGTATCCACATGTTTATGTAGAAGCCAGGGGACAACCTTAGCTCTCCTTTCGTTTTGGGAACGGTCCACCTTCAAGACTGGGTTTCTCAATGTAGCTCTCTGATTCAGCTGGGCTGGCTGGCCTGTTTCTGCCTCCCTAGAACGGGGATTTATAAGCATCTAGCACCACACCTGGCTCTTCACAAGGGTGCTGGAGCTCTAACCAGAGGTCTTGCATGGTAAGGACATCACTGAAAGACCCCAGCCCTCATACAAATGCTTTTTTTTTTTGGTTCCCACACCCTGCCTGGTCCTGGTCCCCGGGGACTCCAGTCTAGGTCCCGATGCCTGTGGAAGATCAAGAAGAAAGCGAGTGGGAGGCCCGTGCAGCATCGGAAGGCCCAGCTGGCCTTTTGTTTTGTTTTATATTAATGGGCACTGGGACGCGAAGTCTGTCTCAGGGCTGGGAGGGACAGAGTATTGGGAAGGTCTTAGTCCCCAGAGATGACAAGAGCTGTCAGCACCTCTCTTGTGCTGGAAACATATCCGTCAGCTAGAAAAAGTCATGAGGTGGAGCTGGAGCCAAGCGTTTTGGGATAGACTCAACTGTAAGGCAAGCTGTGTGTGGGGGGGGGAAGGGGGGGGAAAGGGAGGGAGTCAGTTCACCACTGTGTAATGCCCGATATGGTCAGGAAGGATGCCACGGGGACTGGATGAAACTGTGCTCCTGTTGTCTCCAGTCACTGCTGCAAAGAAGCTCATAGTGTGTGTGTGTGTGTGTGTGTGTGTGTGTGTGTGCGCGCGCGTGTGCATGCGCGCGCGCGCGCGCGCACACACGTTTGTGAAGGTCAGAGGTCAATGCCTGACATCTTCCTCAATTTCTCTCCCCCTTTTTGTTGAGATAGGGTCTCTCCCTGAACCTGGAGCTCAGAGATTTGTCCAGACTGGCTGTCAGGGAGACCCAGGGATCCTTTTGCCTCTGCCTACCAAGTGCTGGGCGTGTAGGCATGCACCTCCAAGCCCAACGTTTTATACGGGCGGGGCGGTGGGATCCGAATGCAGCCCCTCAGACTTGCATGGCAAGCACTTTACACACCAGGTTATCTCATCCGCCTGACACTTCACAGCATTGTGGGACCCAGAGAGCTCAGCTTCTGGGAATCTGGCCCGCCACTTACAGAAATGAATGAGTCAGCTAACCTCCCATGAGGCCAAGTCCCAAGTTCTTAGGTTTACAGTGAACTTGCTTTCAGGCTCTCCCCCATGCAGAGACACACCAGCCAAGCCAGGATGCTGTGTTGTTAGTTTAGTGGTAGCCCTGCGATGATCAAGGTTCTGTCTGGTTTCTCCAGATCTGTGTGCCCAGCACCCAGAATAGTAACTGCATATACATGTTTGAGATTGAGTAATGAATAATATCAAAGACTTGTGAATAAGAATCAGTGGTGCAATAGTCAAATGGTTTTGAGCACAGGAGCTGACAAATGTATTTAATATTTTATCACACACACATATATATATCATATAAAATAATATTTTATCACACACACATATATATCATATAAATTAATATTCTAACTCACTGATCCTTCCTCTTTCCTTTCTCTTTCCTTTTTCTCTCCCCACCTTCATTCCCTTTCATTAAGGTTTTATTATATAGCCCAGGCTGGCCCCAAATAATCCCCTGCCCCAGTCTCCAGAGGGCTAGCACCGCCACACCTGGAGGAACACATCCTTTAACAAATGGAATCTTAGGACAAATGGAGTAAGGAAAAGATCAGTCAGCAGACTCTTGTGAATTACCTCCTTTGCAATGCTAAGCAGATACTGTCCCATTTACTGGATGAGGAAATGGAGGCCTCAAGAGGTGAAGTCATTTGCCTAAGGTGCCAGAGAGGAAGAGAGATAGTATGGTTCGGACACAGGGTTCCCATATCAGAATTGTCTTGAGGAAGGAATTACTGGTCATTTCGTTATGGCACTACTGCGCCAGCGTTTGGGGATTTTGGACAGCTTACACATGATGCTGGAAAAGAGTTTAGAATGCTTTCTTTTTATGGGAAGATTTTCGAATTTTGAGATTCGGATCAGATTAAGTAGGTGAAAGTGCTTTTTCAGGCTGCTTGGCTTGATGCTAAAACATGAAAAAATATTTAAAAAAAATTGTCCTGAGTCCAAATCTCATATAAATGTATTAATTTTTTTCTTTTTTTTGCCAAGAGCTCACAGAAGCAAGAAATAAATCAGCCTGCCTCCAAACGAGGCGGTGGTGGCTGGGAGCGAGCCGTGCGTTTGATGAGGTCTCTGAGGGATCGCACTTCCTTCCAGCCCCACAGTGCACAGCTGTCTGAGCTTGGCTAAGTCACGCCATCTCTCCCGACCCCACTCTCACTGATGCTCCCGTTAAGAGCTCCTTAGGACAGTAATTCTTTTATTTTCAGTTGTTTATGTTTGTGTCTATGTACATGTGTATGGAGGCCAGAGGGGGAGCTGGAATTATAGGGCGAGCCGTTGTCTTCCATGTGGGTGCTAGGAACTGACAGATGGTTCTCTGTCAGAGCAGCAAGTGCTGTTCTGCTCTCAGCCCCCCCCCCAACATGCCGCTAATAACCCCTGCTTGCTCCCTCCTCCAGTAGCATCAGAAGCAGGAGACGTCATGGAGCTAAAACACGGCAAAATTTGCAGCCGTCATTTGAGAAAACCTTTACATCGGCGATGGATGGTCCTATATTCTATGACTATGAAATTTGACTCCCTCCCTTACCTAATTATACTAGTTGATCTAATTTTCACCTCTAGGGGAAAACGAATATTTCTTTCCTTTAAAATTCTTTTCTCCCTGAGACAGGGTCATAGGTAGCCCAGCCTGACCTTGAACTCGGTGCGTAGCTGAAGATGGTCTCGAACCCCTGTTCCTCCTGACCCTCTTCTTGAGTGCCGAGATGACAGGCGTGTACCTCTACGCCTACTTTTTACATGCTGATGGTCACCAGGGCTCCGTGCATGCTAGACGGGTATTCTACCATCTGAGCTCCATTGGTCGCCCGTCTCTTCAGAACCTCAGTCAAAATATCCTTTAAGTTCAACAGGATTTTCCCTGTGTCATTTCTGCAGATCCCCCCAGTTCCCTCCTTCCTATTTTAGTTTAGCTCTTCGCAGATTTACTAATTTTGGGTAAGCCCTCGTCTCCAGATTCACCCCAGAGGTCTCAGAGAGAGCTGAGACAACACCCCCGGGTTCATACGTTTTTTTTTTTAGGGTTGGCCCCAGTTCTAAGGTGTAATTATGGTGCCTTCTCGCCTGATGCTAGAGACAAGTCTGAGGAGGCCTCTCGGACATTCCTGTGCATTCCACGGGCCTGTAAGTAATTAATTGCAGTGCTGGCGATGGGCACGTCCTTCAGAGGGCCTCTGCTGCCGGAGCCTTGCCTTCTGTAATGCCTACATACCCCATGAATTTAATTGCCACCGTTTTGGTGCCTGACAAATGTGCTTCACGTATAAACCTTATATTTATGTTTGGATAGGACCGGAGGCTGTGTGTGTTGTAACCACGACACCCCAGACACGCACGAAAACAGCCTTCTGAACTCACGCTGAGTATTTGGTTTAATGACCCGTAGCGTGTGATATTCTTTTCTTGGTTGGGAAACTATTTTTCAAGTTCTGTTCTCTCCAAAGCCCTTTCTTCTCCCTTCCTGCCTCTCTCTAAATTTTATAATGCTGTGTTTCCTCTGGAAAGATTAGGTAAGAGGGAACACGTGTGTGAAGCCCTGGCCGACTCCCATGTGCTGCAGGCTGGTGAGACAGAGGGCAGAGGCCAAATGACTTCAGCACCTGACGAGGGTGTGGATCTCATTAGAGCTGCAGGGGCTGGGGAGTGAATGGGTGGCTGAAAAAGCCAGCGGACTTGCTGGATGCCTGGTCAACATTTTGTGCAAAAGCAGGTCTCCGGCATGGCCAGTAAGCCATTCCCAACTAATTTTGTTTCAGCAGAAATTCCCCTCTCCCGCCCCCGCCCCCTTTCCCCTCACATAGTGATTTGTGGACTTTGAAGGAGATTATCTTCTCCAATCTCTTTCTTTTATAGTAAGTAGTGCATTATTACTTTTCTCACTGCAGTGAGAAGTTTACGACACAAGGGCCTTGGGGAAGAAAGGGGTTATTTGGGTTCATGGTTGGAAGGTCCAGTCCATCATGGCGAGAAAGGCGTGGCAATAGAATCCTGAAGTCGGGATGCAGAGCAAGATGGTTGCTGGGAAGAAACTCGCTTTCTCTCCTTCTTATTCAGTCCATGATCCCAGTCCAAAGGACCGTGCTACCCACACTGTCTTCCCAAGGTCTTCCCACTTCAGTTACCCTAGAAACTGCCTCACAAGCACGGCCAGGGATTGTCTCCTCTATGTTTCTAGATCTACCAAGTGGATAATCAGCATCGACCATCCCAAATGGTCCTTGGAGAGTTGCCCTAGGTCTCAGAATCGGCCAGGGTCCTGCGGGTCTTGCCTATTCTCATGAATTCACGCACACAGATGCAGGACCCAAGTCTCCATGTCCTCTGATCTGAGCACTTGGTCCATGTTCTGTGGGACACTGCTTGGTCTTCAGGCTAGAGCCGTAGCCTTTAAAGAAGCCATTGACAACTGGAGAGCTGCAGCTCACACGGGTAAACACTTGCGTAGCCATGGTCAGCTCGCCCTGCCGTGGAATGGTAGGGCAGCCCCATCGGCTGTGAGAGGATAAGAAGCTGAGGAAAGCTGGTCTACTCGGAGGACAACCGAAAGGGAGATGCAGATGTAGGCTCTAGGAGCACCTGGCCTCGGAGAGCCGGAACTTCAAGCAACAGGACACGAACGAGAGTGAACCACTGTGCAACCCGTCCAGGCAGATGCGAGGGTGGATGTGGCCTCACAGGGCAGGAAAGCAATGCTCCTGTGCAAGTCTAAGGTTCTTGACCCAGGGGATGGCGATGTTTTAAATCAGGCAAGGAGGAGGAGACAATGAAGATAACTTGTTTTGGGGCAATGGCATCATCAGAGACACAGCATCAGCTTGGACCTTTGGAAAGACTCTCAGTAGAGGCGACGCAGAATATTCTCGGGGACGTCTCACTCTATCCGTGCTCTGTTGGCGTGAGCTCTGCAGCAGGAGCTCTGGGAATGCTTGAAATCATTGCTTCCTGTCATCTCGAGAGGTTTGTTCCGGTGGTTTCGTTGCAGCAGGAGAGTCAAGGGCAGCTAGGATTCTCCCTATTCAGAGAGGTAAGTCAGAGGAAGACAGACAGCTCAGAGACAGCCCCCCGAGACCAGGAGCTATCAAGTGAGAGGCCTGAGCCTGCTTGCGCCTCTCACCTGATCTCACTCATTCCAGGGCTGACTTGCATGTGCAGTTGGGAAGTTCTTGGCTGTACCTTACAGGTCCGGGAAGGTTCGCCTCGCTGCCTGCTGGCTTGTGTGGGAGTGCAGTGTGGGCATGGCAGAAACAGCACGCAGCAGGAGGGGGACACGTGTCCTTCTTCTAAGTTGTCACCTGCTTCTGCCTTGCCCCTTGGAGCCTCCTTTGGACTGCCTGTTCACTTTTGGCTTTGCTCTGTCTTCCATTTAAGGAGGAGAAATGCAGCCAGCTTGAGGAGGGTCCCGTTGAGCTGATTACCATGAGCCGCCCTAAACCAGAACTGATCAAGCTCCCTGGCAGCGTCTTTAGAACTTGGGTGGCCCCATTCGAAGCTGGAAAAAAAAATCAACAAAAGGGCAAGGGTGGGGAGATTTCATGCACATCCTTGAATAAAGGGGTGATGGTTTTCAAACTCTATTTTTGATACATTTTCTAAATTTTGATGACATCTCTGGCTTAAGCCCTGAAAGTTTGTGACATTCTCTGATCAAGCATTTTCTTTGGAGATTGGCTTGATTATGGGCTTGGGTCCTGAGTGATTTTTTTTTTTTAAACATAAGAAATCAGCTCATCTAGTACTCAATAAAATCCCCCTTTCCAAAGGAAGGGCCCTGGGCTGGAAGCTGTTATAGCTCGGAGTAGAAGAATAGGGCACAGCACTCAGGGAAACTCCAGGTTTATGGAGGCAGAGGGTAATTCAGAACTTATTTTATTTTTTAAACAAAGCTATTTCTTTCCCCACAGGACCTATGATCTCCCCTGCTGTGGGATTTTGACTGGCCTTATAGGATCCCTTCCTGCAGAGTGGGCCTCAAATCCAGTCAGAGAGCAGTTGGCGACCTTCATAGTCACCCTGTCACCATTGCACATGTGGGCAGGCCTTGCCTGGCAGGGTGTGTCATAGTTGGGTGAGCACCTAGTCTAAGGAGTAACAATATGGACATGTGGATAGAAAGGAGATTTACTGAGCTCTTGCCGTGGTCCGGACCTTGCCGTTCATTCTGATTTTTCTGGCACTTTATGGCCTTTTCTGGAAAGCTATAGGGATCCAGTAAAGGCAGAGGAGGCACAATCTTAGGTATAGCTCATCCTGGCTGCCACAGAGAGGGCGGGATTGAACTCAAGGAGGTAGCAGACCAGTTGTGGACAGAAGTCTCCTCAATTTGGCAGGGGCCATAAGACAAAAACAGCTTTCCAGAGAGCAGCTCCCCCAACATTTGCTCCCCGAATCCCCAGCACCCAGTACTCCTGAGATGCCCCCGTTCTCCCACTCTGTTGCTCAGCTTACAATACAACCTAAGTACGTTCAGCGATATAGACGACTCGGGCTACGGCCGGACTGACTTGAACACAGCCAATCTTGTCACAGATGTAACCCAAAACTTCAGTCTTCAAAGATGTTTATCATACCACGAGTTTGATTTGTAAAATTACGGAAAACATTTATATTATGTCAAAAAGGAGAAAGTCTTTTGGTTTGGATGGAATGTTTGGAATTTGGAAAATCATGTTTAAATGACTGTTTGATGATGAGGTAAATTCTATTAACAGTAACTGCACAAGCAACACACAATAATGTGCCTGGCTATGCTTCTGATCCCTCACGGATGTATACCCGGAGCAAAGGACGACGGGACCACGGAGCGGCTGGTCGAGAGCTCCTTAAGTTCCATCGCTTTCTTCTGCAGTATCTTTCCAGTTCTATACTGAGGAACGGTAGAAGTTTTCAAATCAGGAGATTAAAAATTTACAGCGGAAGAGGGCACAGACACCTCAAGAAGATGGGTCCCACTTCAAAGAGTTGAGTGCTGCCAACCTCCATTGCCCACAGCTTCTTCATCAGCAAAATGGGTACAATGTAATGTCTCCCGGCTGGTGATGGCCTCTAATAAAAGGCAAACACAATATATGACATGAAGATACTTTGTAGCTTCAGGAGTACACGAAGCTACGTTGTGTTATTACTACATCCCTTCCCCTCACTGTGCTTGTAAGTGGCTGCTTTGTTCCCTGGGTGAGCCTCAGTAGATGGAAGCCTAGTCTGGAAGATGGGGGTGTGGGGGGAGGGGTGGGTCATCAGCTTCCCACCCCTGTGACAAAATTCATCAGAAAGTCAACAGAAGGAACGATGCCTTCAGCTACCTAGTTTTAGCCCATGGTAGGTAGACTGTTAATTTTGGGCTTCTGATGTGGAGTGTTTTTCATCTCATAGTATACAGAAAGCAGAGAAAGAAGAGGTGCTGGGTCAAGGGAGAGAGCTCAGGAAATAAACTCCATGCATAGGTATTAAGATTCGAGTTTGATCCCCATAGGCAGCATGCACTCGTAATCCCAGCGCTGGGGAAGTGGAGGCAGGGGAGGTCCTGGCACTCATGGGCCAGTCAACCCACTTCACTTGGTGAGTTCCAGGCTAGCGAGAGAATCTGTGTCTAAAAACAAGGAGGGGTGGATCCTGGAAAAGAACAGCTGAGGTTGTCCCCTGGTTGTATGCACAGGCACATATATGCATGTGCACCACACACAAATTAACATGTACATATCTGTATACAGATATCATGTATATACACGCAGAGAAGGAGGAAGAGGAGAAAGTAGGATCCCCACGTTCCCTTCAGTGACAAACTCTCCCCCAATGACATCACTTCCCTCTAAGCCTCAGCTCTGAAAGGCATATGCCTTTGGGGTGGGTATTTGGGGTGTAAATCACAACAAGCTATTTATCTTGGCTTAAATTGGGGACAATCAGATCTGGACAAACATCATTTCATTGTGTAAAAAAGAAAAAGGAAAAGGTTCTTGGGATTTTAGAGTATTAGGCAATAAAAGTGGGCACTGAGGGATAGGTGTGTGTGTGTGTGTGTGTGTGTGTGTGTGTGTGTGTGTGTTTAGGAATGTTTGTGTGTGTATGCATGCAAAAAGGCAAGAGGTCAATCCTGGATGTTGCTCCTCAGGAGGAATCCACCTTGTTTGCTCAGGTGAATTCTTTCACTGGCACCTAAGGCTTGCCTATTAGGCTAGAGTGGCTGGCTAGTGATCCTCCTGTCTCCACCTCCATAGCACAGAGATAACAAGCACATACTACCACACTTAACTCTTTATGCAGGCTCTGGGAACTTAGGAGAGTACACTTGTATGCCAAGGACTTCACTGTCTGACCCATCTCCTCTTCCCCACGGGGTCTTTTTTCCAGCATTATCAGCAAAGCACTAACTATTCAAGTGAAGGAGACCAAGAAGAGGAAAAGAACGCACACCCGAAACAGTTGCAAGGAAGGCTGAGGAGACAAGCCAACAGTTTTGAACACAACCAAGAAGCAACCTATCACATCTACATTAAGTGCAAGTCCTGTTCCCCACTACCAAGCATCGATTCTGGGTGATCAGAGAAGGGTGTGGGCCATAAGACAGTTGGGTAAAATGTCCAGAGCAGAGAGAACAGGAAACACACAGATGAAGACGTATTTAGGGGACAGGAAATAGGCAACTTCCCCTGGCTTGAAAGTCTCTAGTTGAGTTGTTTTGAGCAAGTCATTGAACTCAAATCTAATTGTTTCTTCAGTAAAAAGGGGGCCAACAATATTTCCTAAGCTGCTGGGATGATTAAATGAGGGCAGAGACCGAGTTCCAGGCATAGAGTAAGTGTTCAAAAACATTAATTTCCTTTTCTTTTGCTTCCCCCCCCCCTTTTCCTTTGAGGCACATAATGTCTAGTTCAGGACCAATGATTGCAAATTGGTGGCTCAGGAGTCAGACCTCGCCTGTAGAGTTGTTTTGCTTGGACCACAGAATTCTGGCTCACGCTAGGTCTTAAAAATATTTTGAATTAGTTGGCAACATTTGAAAATTAGAAGATTTCATATAAATATACAAATTTCTGGCTTCTCTTGAAAAATAAGACCTGGCTTCAGCAGCTCCTCCCGCCCCCATTACCGCTTGGCAGCATAGCCGGGAATGGAGTCCGGCTGCTTCTGTGTGTCCCATGTTCCCCAGTTCTGCACAGTCCCATAACTTCCTGCGGAGCCATGAACACCGAGGCAAGTGTCAGCTGCAATTTATCATTGCGTCTGTGCTCTTATATATATATATATATATATATATATATATATATATATATATATATATATATATTCTTAAATTGAGTTCAGAGCAGGGTAGAAATTCTTTTCTATAAGAAAAGCAGAAAATCGAGAGAATGGCCAGGAACATGACCAGTTGAGAGAGAGAGAGAGAGAGAGAGAGAGAGAGAGAGAGCATGTTTCTCTGAGGAAGAAAGAAAATTCCTATTTAATATTCAAAGAGAACATACCTGTATTCAGAGAGTAACATGGCTTGTCTCACTTCTGTAACACGCCTGGTGTTCATGGACATTTGAGTTCACAGCTTCTGCTGTGGGCCCTTTCCAGGCGGTCCTAGCTATTGTAGAAAGCATCAACACCTGAACCTTCTTTCCAGTCATGAAAGGGAAATGCAGCCAGAGCTGAAGGAAGAGGGGCTGGAGATGACTCTGTGGGTGGGGGTGTTTGCTCTGTGCGCATGCCAATCTGAGTTCAGAGGTTCAGCCTCCCTGTTAAAGGCTGGACACCGGTGAGCACCCGAAGCCTCAGCTCTGTGGGGGGCGGAGGACAGAGGATCTGGGCTTTTTCCTGGCTTCCAGCCTCCCTTCAGACTGAGGGAGTGAGACTGTCTCAAGGAAAATGATGGAGAAGACGGAGCAGGACACCTGATGTCCTCCTCTGGCCTCTGCACACTCACCCTTCACCACACACAAACAACACCGTGTCTCCCTGTCCCCACACAAACAACACCCCGCCCCTCACCCTAATGCCCCCCCACCATCTAAAAGAAAAAACAGAAGGAAAGAGATGAAGCTGCAGGAACTCATGGTGGTTGACATGAAGTCCATAAACTGGGCTTCTGGACAAGGTTTATAGCCTCTCTGGATATCTGTCTCTATGAGATAATGTCCTTTTGGATATTTTGATGTTTGGTTCTTCAAGAGATTCCTGATTATTACCCCAGACCTAAGGTGCCTGGGACGGGGAAAGAAGGCTTTTGAAGGTCACCTTCCTATAGAAATATAATACAAATTTCCTACTTTACTTAGCTAAAGGGACTTAATGAATTCACTTTTTAACACAGTAGGTTATCTTACCAGTATGGTTGCTCCTTGATGGACCGTGGGGTCACATCCTGACAAACGCATCTCACAGTAAACACATCGAAGTGTCCAGCACTGAATACATATCCGAGCTCAGTGCTGGAGATGTGTGTAGGGGAGGGATCATAAGGACCCGCTCCACTTTGGGGTAATTTTTAGGCAGTTAATGGGGTTAGAGGGGATCCTTTCCTCAGTGATAGAGCACACACAAGCTGCCTAAGTTCTTGTTAGTAACCTCAGTTAAACCCATTGTTCACCAAATTAGCCTGGGGAGGAATAATGTCATCACTCTGTCCTGTGGCTTATCTTAGCTTATTTCTGGTGTTGTGACAATTATCTCAAGACAAAGTGACATAAGGAGGAGAAAAGGGTTCATTTGGCCCAGGTTTAAAGTTCAGAAGTTTGGCTCTTACTTGCTGTAGATTGCTTTCACACCACCTTGAAGTTGAACATTAGTTGAGAACTAGTTAAATATCCAAAAGCCAGTGTATTATTTGTGTGTGTGTATGCGTGTGTGTGTGTGTGTGTGTGTGTGTGTGTGTGTGTAGACTAGGCTGGCAGGTTACTAGGTCCAGGGATCCATCTGTCTCTGCTTCCTTAGTTCTGGGATTCTAAGTGCTTTCT
The DNA here is from genome assembly GCA_964023405.1 of Apodemus agrarius. Lineage (NCBI taxonomy): Eukaryota > Metazoa > Chordata > Mammalia > Rodentia > Muridae > Apodemus > Apodemus agrarius. The sequence continues at coordinate 74,134,466 of OZ030017.1, read as the reverse complement.
TTTCAACTTAATCAGTAAGCAAGTAGTTTTGAGGGCAACATCATCTACTTCTTCATTGTAAACTCTTCTAGAGAGAAACGGGAGCTTGGTAGATGACTTAGCCAGTAAAGCAAGGTATTAGAGTTTGACCCCTAAAATACATGTAAAGAAAAACTGGGTGTCTTAGTCAGGGTTTCTATTCCTGTACAAACATCATGACCAAGAAGCAAGTTGGGGAGGAAAGGGTTTATTCAACTTATACTTCCACATTGCTGTTCATCACCAAAGGAGATCAGGGCTGGAACTCAAGCAGGTCATGATACAGGATATTATGCAGAGGCCATGGAGAGATGTTTCTTATTGGCTTGCTTCCCCTGGCTTGCTCAGCTTGCTCTCTTATAGAACCCAAGACTACCAGCCCAGGGATAGCACCATCCACAAGAGGCCTTTCCTCCTTGATCACTAACCAAGAAAATGCCCCACAGCTGGATCTCATGGAGACACTTCCCCCAACTGAAGCTCCTCTCCCTGTGATAACTCCAGCCTGTGTCAAGTTGACACACAAACCAGCCAGTACACTGGGTGTAGAGATATATTTATAATCCTCTTGCTGGAGAGGCAGAGATGGGTGGATGACCTGCTAGCCTAACCTAGGTAGGGAGCTCCAGGTCAAGGAGAGACTCTGTCTCAAAAACAAAACAAAAGAAAACAAAACAAGACAACAACAAAACCCAAGGCGAGTGTTTCCCAAAGTACAGCCGAGGTCATCCTCTGATGCTACAAGCATATACGCACATGAGCCCACACCTATACACAAAATATACTCCTCAGAATGCTGATGATATATGATACTATAGCAAGTCAGATCATTTTCCTTGATCAAGTGTAGCTCTTTCATTTAAATGAAACAATGAGCTTTCCCATGATAGAAAAGTCACAGAGCTAAGCTTTCTGTTCCAGAGCAGAGCGTCGACTTTGGCTGCTCCTGTTGAACCTTCAAGGTCAAAGATCCAATTGAATCTGACAATGGGTGTCAACAGGCATTCATTCATTGACTCAAAGGATCATTAGCAAACATGTCAGACACCAGGAATTCCACAGATCACAAAAGCACATTTATGACTCCATCCCTCCTCAATAATTGTTACTCATTATGAGAAACAAATGCTGTGTTCACATGGCAGATGGGACAATGGATGTAAGTGCCAGAAAGTGAGAGAGGAAGGACAAGGGTGCAGGAGTGGCCCATCCATACGGAGAGGCGTGGGAGAGTTCCCTAGAGGAGGACGCGAGGCTCTTCAGGTCTCTCTGGAATGAGCAGACACATTCCCAAGGCAGCACACAGGAAGGGCATGAACTTAGACTTGTGTGGCCAGCATATGCGGGACTGGAGGAGGGAGCCCCAAATGGGGGCTGATGGTGGAAGCAGATGGACCTGCTGTGTCTTCCCATAATGGGTTCATAGGTGAGGCTGAGGACCTCCCACCCCATGTGCGCATTCTTTTAGGCTTCGCTTTGCTGTGACTGTTTCTAGACGCTACAAGGTGTGAAATATTCTACTGCAGGCTTGAGAGTTCTTCCTCATCCTCCTCTCCCCCTCCTGGGTGACGGCCGTCACAGAAATACAGGCAACTCTACTTGTTTACATCCAAGGACCTTTTGCACCCCATCTAAAAGACATTTCTAGGGACGTACCTCAAACAGATTTCTGAATAACCCTTAAAATTAAGCACCGTTAAACCGTAACCAAAAAGTACATGTGGACTAGAGATGTGTCAACATGTGTTTTGCGTCTTTCACTTGTGTAATTTATGTATCTTTCATGGCCCCTGGACAGACCCCATGTGCTGCACACATGGTTGGTACTTTTCTTATTAGGAATGGTATAAAGAGGGTCAGGGGAATCAGACTACTGTATTGATAAACACTGATAAAAAATGGCTTCCGAGACACTCCCTTTAATGTGAAGAACATTTATCTGAACATAGAATTTCATGACTAAAAGTGACCTTGGAAGAATACAGTGCAAACTGTACACCTAGAAACTGAGAGCTGTCTTTAGAGGCCAGCTGAATCCTACCAGATCTTCAAATATTAGTCGCAAAACAAGGATGTGAACCTAAGTGTATAGTCTACTGTGTTTTCAGAATTTACATTTATTTGTTTGTGTGTGTGTGCTCCTGCACAAGTGCACTGTGCATTCTGTGTGGTGAGGTCAGAGGACAGCTTGCAGGAGTTGATCCTCTCTTTTATCACGTGGCTTCTGGGAACTGAACTCAGGTCATCAGGCTTGGTGACAAGCCTATGACACCATCCCATCAGCCCCAAGGGGTTATTGTTTTTTTTTTTAATCTTTATTTTTTCCAAACTGGTCTGCTCATAATTTTCATTGGAAAAACACTATTACTTTCCAGCTTAAAAGGATTTCTGAATAGTACTTCTAAAAGGTACCCAGCAGCTCCAACTATGAGGATAGGGAAAAGATGGAAATCTATAGACACAGCATAGTGCTTGGCACATAAAGATTTCTCAGTTAGTATTTGGAGGAATTAAGGAACCACACCAGCAGCCAGGATGGTAGCCAGCTCAACGACCAGCATTGGTGGGAGTGTCCATAATGATTACAAGATCTATAAAACTAAAGGAGAACCACAGTTGGGGGCCAACATAGGCTTTGCCAATGAAAACACAGTGAGCTGGAGCTCCTGGAGGAAGTGTCTCTCCTCAGAGGTGAGATTCAAGGCATTTAACAGCCCTGACCACACAGGCCTTCACAGCTGCTGTGAACAGTCACAACCAGGGTCTACCAGCTATACCCAGCTCTTGCCTCTCCCGTGAGACACTCGGAGTGTGGCTGCCTGCCCCCTCCCACCCAGTAACTTCTCCTTTCATGTCCCCCCTGAGACAATGAAACTCCAATAAAACAGCAAAGCAGGGGAAGGAAGTAGGGATGATGGATGTGCCTGTTAGTGCATGGAAGATGTCAGCTGGGTGAGGAACGTTCTGCAGGTCGGAGGGACTGGTAGCTCAATAGCATTGCATGCTGGAGTTAATTTGGTGATACTTCATCATTTCTGAGTCTCTGTGAGACAAGGCACTGAAGACAGTATCTCCTAATCTCTGGAGCTCAGGAACCTTTGAGCATATTGTCGTACCTGCTAGATGTATGATATGGAAATGTTTCACCAAGACCCAAACAGCCATCAAGTGGGGTTAAGAAGAACTATGAGCACCCCACCTGCCGGCCAGCCTTTAAGTCTGGATCTGTCTTTTCTAAAATAGGAGTCAATACAGGACAGAGTATGTGGAATCAAACCTCAAGAATTCTTTGAGGAGGAATATATAAAGTCTTGGTATCCATGAAATAGCAATGAAACACCATTAAAAAAAAAAGAAATAGCCTGATGTGTTGATAAAGAGGCAAATAGAGCAAGCAAGCACATGGTTGGAACATTTCCTACTGGATCAATGAAATGGCACATCAGGTAAAGGAGCTTGCTGCTGAGCTTGAAGAGCTGAGTTCGATCCCTGGGTCCAACAGTGTGGAAGGAGAGAACCAACTCTCACATGTGGTTCTCTGATCCACCTGCACACTCTGGCGTGTGCACATGCACCCACGTGTGCGTGTGTGCATACACAATTAATAAATAAATGTAATTAAAAAAACAATAAAGATGAGCTGGAGACACGGCCCAGTGATTAAGAATGTTTGCTATTCTTGCAGCGGACTGGGGTTCAGTTCCCAGCACCCACATGGCAGCTCACAACTGTCTGTAATTCCATGTCAGGGGATCTGATGACCTCTTTTGGCACATTTAAACATGCACACAAACACTCATGCTCCTAAGATAAAAGTAAAGAAATCTTAAAAAAAAATAAGGAACGTAAACCTTTCTGAAGACAGAAAACGGTGATCCTGATGAACGCAAGTACTGCATTAAAACAGATACACCATTTAGCTGAAGAATGCCATTCCTACGTGCACGCAGACTCATCGGCCTGCAGCCCTGAGCTGGATGTACTCAGGGTAGCTATGGATGCAGTCCAACCCCAAATCATAAACATCTTTAAAATGTGAGAATCATCTTGCATTCTCTTGCTTGTATTTTGACTGTATGGTGTTCACTAGAATGAAATCTGTCAACTAACACCTTCCTGCATGATGGTGCAGTGCCATAAGGTTGAACATGTCTGTGTGACATAAAACAACGTGAAGATTACGTGTTTTTCTTAAAGGAGGTGGTGTTGGGGGTTCAGGTTCTGCTTCTGTGCTTTAAATCTATCCACAAACAGAAATGCCCACATTTGGATCTTCAACCCCATAGTACCCAGAATAATAGTTCTCCCAGGGTGTTCCTTTTTCACGCATACAATCTGTGAATGTTTCCTTATATGGTAAAGGGCATTTGCAGTCATGAGTGAGGCTCTTGGAAAATGGGGAGCTTGTCTTCCATCAGCTCTAGGTAGTCTAGTGTACCCCAAGGACTTTTGGTGAAATGAGTAGCTTTATTTGTCCATTTGATGCAACCTAGAACCAGGGAGCAGAGAATCTCAGTGAAGGACTGTACACCGGGTTGACCTGAGGGCATGTCTTGGGGGGGGGACTGAATTAATCAAGTTAACTGTTGTGAGTAGACCCAGTCCACTGTGGGTGGTGCTATTCCCCAGGTCGGCTAACCTGATCTATATGGCGGAGCCCAGCACATGCAGGCCAGTGACTGAACACATGTGTTCCTCTCTGTGTTTGACTGGAGATGTGAGTAGATGCCTGAGGTTCTTGCCACCCAGAGGCACTAGAATCTTTTGATTATCATTCAAAGCCTTTTGGGGTGTATCACCTTAACAGACATGGAAGGGTTTGGAGTTCAAGGGAGTGTTAGTTTTCTATTGTGATAAGACACCATGATCAAGGCAACTTACAGAGGGAAGAAGTTATCCGGGGCTTATGGTTCTGGAAGATTTGCATTCATTGTGGTAGAGTGGAGAAGACAGGTGGCAGGCAGCTGGAGTATCAGGAAGTCAAACAGGAAGTCAACAATACAAATTAAAAAATGGTAGCATCTTTTGAAGCCTGAAAGCTCACCAGTAGTGACATTTCCTTCAGTAAAGTCATACTACCAAAGCCTCCCTGTGATGGTTTGCTGGGCCCAGGGAATGGCACTATTAGGAGGTATGGCCCTGTTGGAGTGGGTGTGGCCTTGTTGAAGTAGGTGTGGCCTTGTTGAAGTAGGTGTGGCTTTGTTGGAATAGGTGTGTCACTGTGGGTGTAGTCTTTAAGACCCTTGTCCTAGCTGCCTGGAAGCCAGTCTTCTCCTGTTTGCCTTTGGAACAAGATGTAGAACTCTCAACTCCTCCTGTACCATGCCTGCCTGGATGCTGCCATGCTCCCTGCTTTGATGGTAATGGACTGAACCTCTGAACCTGTAAGCCAGCCCCAATTAAATGTTGTCCTTGTAAGAGTTGCCTTAGTCATGGTGTTTGTTTACAGCAGTAAAACCCTAAGACACTCCCCAAGTATGCATCAAGTATCCAGATGCCTGAGACTAATGGGGTGTATATCATTCAATTGGTCTTTTGAGGTAAGAGGTTTATTAGAAAAGTTGCTAACATCATCGGGAGACAGACAGGAGGACACCAGCATGGTGGGGCCCATGTAGCAGAGCCCCATGTTATAGCTCTCTGAGAACAAGGGAGGTTCTATGCCACAGAATTGATGAGGAGCCATTGTAGTCAGGTTGGCTCTGAGTCAGCTATGACACAGGACAGGCAAGAGTCTAGATAAACAGTTCCAGATACCATAGTTCTAGAAATCAAAGTCCTATAGTTTTGGGAATTATCTAAGTTCAACCAAAATGGGGGAGCATCACAAAATGTCGCAGCCCCTGCTGAACAAGACCACCGGCTTCTACCGACTTCAGAGCTCAGAGTACTGTGAGACAGCCCCTGAGACCTATAGCAGAGATTTCATTACTTGCTGTAGCTCATCTACCTGATGTTCCCACCAATGTATTTATACAGCAGCCATGGCTGAACTGAGTTATCTGAAAGGGGGCTGGAAATGAAAAAGGACGGGGTATGTGCGAGAGAAGGATGAAGCCAAGACAAAGTTTCTGATCAAGACTCTAAGTTTAATAGTCAGCACTGTGTTTACATAGGGAAAGCCCACAGACCCATCCTGTTTCAGCTGGATTCTGTTGCACAGCAAGCTCAGCGGGCAGTCTACTCCTGTAGGAACCTGACTTCACCTGGGTCATTAAGGTCCAAGGGTGGCAAACACTTAAGGTCTATGTAGCCTTCTCAAGGCTGGGAGGAGGGCACAATATGACTTTCTTTATTCTGTTGCTATAAATTCCTCATGAAATTAGAATTTGGGGTAACCTGTGCCTGTGTTCTTTGGCCATTGCCATTTACATTTGGATCTAGAATAATTACCTTACCCTTTGATGTAAGCTGTTTTTCTATGTCAACAGTTAGGACCTTGACCTCTGAACAATGTAAAGTTTTCTGTTTTAGGTATGGTGATTTGCTTGCATTTATGGCTGTGCACCACGTGCATGTAGTACCCACAGAGGCCAGAAGAGGGCGATGGATTCAGTGGACCTGGAGTTACAGGTGGTTGTAAGCTACTATGCAGGTGCTAGGAACTGAACCTGAGTCCTCTAGATGAGCAGTTAGTACTCTTAGCCATTGAGCCATCTCTCCAGCCCCACTAGACTATTCCTTAAGAGTGTATGTGTGTATATATTTGTATATGAGGGTGTGCGTGTGTGTGTGTATGTGTGTGTGTGCGCACACACATGTGTGGCATGCATGTGAAGGACATGCCAACTTTTACTATTATTTCTCAGGTATTACCCTTCCTCCTCCTCCTCTTCCTCCTCTTCTCCTTCCTCCTCCTCCTCCTGCTCCTCTTTTTCCTCTTCTTCCTTCTTCCTCCTCCTCTTCCTCCTCTTCTCCTTCCTCTTCTTCCTCCTCCTCCCCTTCCTCCTCCTCCCCTTCCTTCTCCTCCCCTTTCTCCTCCTTCCCTTCCTCCTCCTCTTCCTTCATTTTGAGAAAGCATTTCTCAGAAGCCTGGAACTTTCCTGGCCAATGAGCCCTAAGGATCCTCCTGTGTCATCCCTTCCAGTGTTGGGATTCCAAGATGCACCAACACATCTGCTTTAAAAAAAAGAGGGGGGGGATATTCTTGGGCTTGAACTCTGGTCCTTGTGCCTGCAAACCAAACACCTTACTGACTGAGCCATCCCCCAGCCTCTGTATGTATGTTTTTAAGAAACCATATGTGTCCATCTGTCATCCACAGTGACCTACAGCCTAGTAGCATTTGCTGCCAACACAGTGCCATGCCTAGCCTCCATTTTCATTGGCTGCCACCATGCCCAGCCTCCCTTTTCATGGGCTGCCATCATCCCTAGCCTCCCTTTTCATTGGCTGGTACCGTGCCTAGCCTCCCTTTTCATTGGCTGCCACCATGCCCAGCCTCCCTTTTCATTGGCTGTTACCGTGCCTAGCCTCCCTTTTCATTGGCTGCCACCATGCCCAGCCTCCCTTTTCATTGGCTGTTACTGTACCTAGCCTCCATTTTCATTGGCTGTCACCATGCCTAGCCTTCCTTTTCATTGGCTGCCACCATGCATAGCCTAGCTCTTCATTGGCTTCCTTCCACATCATCCTCTCCTTGGACAAACATTATTTTCATTATTATCCAGCTCAATTTATCTTTCTTTTCTTACATAGCTTATGCCTCTGATGCAGAATCTCAGAATCCACTGCCAAATCTGAGGTCATAGGAACGCTTTCCCTCACTTCAGAAGGAAATCCTCCACCCTTTAAACAACCACACTCTATTTTATTATCCACATCCCTGACCACCCCAGCAATCAAACCACCAGTCTGCTTTTCTGTCCCAGTGGATTTGTCTATTCCTGGATCTTTCAAAGAAGAATCACAAATTGACTTTATTTTAGCTTGGCTTCTTGCTGTTAATCGTGTGTGTGTGTGTGTGTGTGTGTGTGTGTGTGTTCATGTTTGTGTGTGTAAATTCAGGTATGTGCAGGCCATGGCAGGTATGTGGGGATAAGAGAACAACCTCAGGCACGAGTCTTCACCCTCCACCTTGTTCGAGACAGGGTCTTGTCATTGTTCACTACTGCGCTCACCGGGCTATGTGGTTCACTGGTCCTTGAACCAGAATAATGACTTGTTGCAAGGAAAACTCTTCGGGCCAATGGGAATATTGTATGACACACTGGGACACACCGCAGCTTCTATGGTGAGAGTTTTCTTATTTTAATGTTTTCTTTTCTTTGCAGGGAGGTTACAAGGGAGGAGGGTGAATATGAAGGGATGAGGAAATGAGTCGGATTGGAGTGCATGATGTGCAACTCACAATGAATCTATAAAAAGTAAAAAACAAACAAACACCATAACACTTGCATATAACCTACCCCCATTCTCCCTTATTTTAAAAATCTCTAGATTGCCTATAACACCTGGTTTATTGTCAATAGATAATTGCTGCTTTGTATGTTTAGGGAACATTGGAAAGAAAAAAAGTCTTTCTGTCCATGTTCATCACACACACATTATTTTGCTGATTACCTCTGATTGACAGTTGGTTGAATCCACAAATCTACAGCCCACGGATATAGAAATCTAACTGTATTTCACTTGCGTTTCATAGATTCCTTAGGAGTAGAATCGCTAGATCACATGGTCACTGTAATCCATATGCTAGTGCTTCACTATTTACACTTGACTCTTTGAGGGACTGCCAGACTCTGCTTACAATGGCGGCACTATTTCATAATCTGCCAGCAATGTGCAAAAGTTCAAATTTCTCTGCCTTTGCCAATGCATGTTTTTGTATCAACTCTTTGGTTACACCATCACAGTGAGCATGTATATGATATCAGTGATATATGATATATGTATATAATCACAGTATATAATATCAGTGAGTGTGCAGCATAGATCACTGTGGCTCTGATCTGCAATTTCTTAATGACCAATGGTGTTGACAATCTTTCCTGTGTGTTCTGTCAGCCATTTGGAAAGAGACATGCTCCAGCCCTTTGCTCATTTTCAAACAGTATTGATTATGGGATAGGGATAGGCTTAGTAGCTAAACCATTTGCTGTGCAAGAGTGGGGGCTGGGGCTCAGATCCCAGAGACCACATAAGTGGTGAGCAAGCGTAGCAGCCTGCCTGTTGTCCCAGCATGTGGGTCGCAGAGATGGGGTCCCTGGAGCAAGCTGACAGCTGAAGGAAGTAGCAGAAGCAATGAACCCCAAGTTCACACGAGAGACCTTGCCTTCATATGTAATGTGAAGAGAGACTGAGGAAGACACCTGACATCAACCTCTGGCCACCATAGACATGCAGTATAATCATTCATATGCAAAACTGATTATCTATTTACCATTATAGTATACAATTTCTATATACGATCTGATTATCAGAAACAGCCCTTTATTAGACAAAAGACAACATGTCTGTGTTGGAAGTCTTTAGTTCACATGAGTGCTAATTTGTTTTTATCTATTTATTTAAATTCACTTGTGAAGTCATCTGGTCTTGTACTTTTCATTTTCAGGGGTATTACTACTACTACTACTACTACTACTACTACTACTACTACTACAAGGGTTTGTCTATGGGTGCAAACATGAACACTTAGAATTCAGCTTGACATTGTCCTGAGGGTGCTGTTACAGGCTGCTAGAGGAGACAAGGCACCAGTGATAGTGCCTTGCTGGGAATCCTATGAGGTACAAGATCAATCTGCTGAATGAGATATTTAAAGCTGTGCAATGGTGGTGTTGCTGTTGTGAAGGGGAACAACTATTTTCTGTTGTAGAAAATTTTATCCCAATCTGGGGTTTCTGTCTATCCCTTTGACCATTCACTTCCTGGATAAAAGACCCACACACACACAACCTGTATTATTTGTAATGAGCCTTAAATGGCACAAGGGCTGGGCAAATGTCTACCTTCTTTGATGTTAGAATCCACTTTCCTATTGATAACCCCGAGTTATTACTTGCTATGTTTCATCTGGACTGCTCTTAACGCCGTTGACCAGCCTTCAGGGCCATGTTTTCTTGACTCACCTAACCCATGGTGACTTCTCTATTCACCGTCTTCCCCCTCATAGTTCTCCTATGAACCCCCCAAGCCCCGCTCACCTATGTCTTGTCTGCCCAGCTATTGGCTGTTGGCATCTTTATTAATCAATCTGGAAAATGTGGGGGCAAGGTCACAAAGTATCATTTGGGTTTACTGCAGACTTTCTCCTCTCTTGGGCAACCAGGCCTTGAGCAACAAATTCTTGTTGGATTTGTATTATGATTCATGTATTTCTAGGAATCTGTCCATTTTATATAAGCTATATAATCAGTGGATATGATGATTGATTCATAGCATTATTTCACAATTTATTTAGTTTCAGGAATTTTGATAGTAATATACTCACACTTTAGATATACTCACACTGGTTACTTATTCTCCTCTTTTGATATTACTATACCTCAAGGCTTAAGTGTTTTAAATCAGATTATTTATTTATCCTCTTTATCCTCTGTCTCTCTCTGTCTTTCTCTCTCTCTCTCTCTCTCTCTCTCTCTCTCTCTATATATATATATATATATATATATATATATGTGTGTGTGTGTGTGTGTGTGTATTTCTGTTAGTGTGTGTGTTTCTGTGTGTCTCTTTATCTGTATGTGTCTCTCTCTGTGTCTCTGTGTGTGTCTCTCTTCAGTGGGTCTGTGTTTCTGTATGTATATCTGTGTGCCCCTTCTCCCTGTATGTGTGTCTTTCTTCTTTCCCAATAACTTATCTGTTTTCTTCACTTTCCTTCCCTCCTTCCCTCCTTTTCTCCTCCTCCTCCTCCTCCTCCTCCTCCTCTTCCTCCTCTTTCTTCTCTCTCTCCCCATCTCTCTTCTTTTTCTGATATGGTCTCATGTAGTACAGGTAAGTGTCAGACTATATAGCTTAGTAAACCTTGAACTATTGATTGTCCTGTCTCTGCCTCCCTAGTAATGGAATTGCAGCAGTGCTTTATGCTGTACTGCAGATGGAACCCAGGGCTTCATTTCCACACTTAACTTACTGACTGGGTATATATGCCTGGATCCCCTCCTAACAAATTTGAAGAATATTATGCACTATTATTGACTATACTCACGACACTATACAACATGCCTCTTTGGAATCTAGCACTCTTTTATTTTCAGAGCAGAGTTTTTCCAGATGCAGAATTCTTTTGTTGACAGGTTCCCCCCGCCCACCATTAGCTTTCAACCTCTATACTTTCTTATGAGAAAATAGCTGTTATCCTCACCAAGAATACATGTGCATTTCCAGTTTCCTTTTCTTCCTTTCAAGACTTGTTTTTTAGTAGTGTCTTAATATGTCCTAATGTAAATCAGATTATGCATATCTTCTTTGGAGCTTGGTGGGAATCCTTTGATACTAATTTCCATATATTTCAATAAATTTGATGTTTTCAGTCACTGTGTCTTTAGACGTCTGTGTTGCCTCTCTTCAGCTGCTTCTGATATTTTTGGAGCCTGTGTAATAGGAATAGAGTCCTGTGCAGTCGTGATAGAGTCCTGTGTAATAGTGATAGAGTCCCGTGTAGTCATGATAGAATCCTATGTAATAGTGATAGAATCCTGTGTAATAGTGATAGAGTCCTGTGTAATAGTGATAGAATCCTGTGTAATAGTGATAGAGTCCTGTGTAATAGTGATAGAGTCCTATGTAATAATGATAGAATCCTGTGTAATAGTGATAGAGTCCTATGTAATAATGATAGAGTCCTGTGTAATAGTGATAGAGTCCTGTGTAATAGTGATAGAGTACTGTGTAATAGTGATAGAGTCCTATGTAATAATGATAGAGTCCTGTGTAATAGTGATAGAGTACTGTGCAGTCATGATAGAGTCCTATGTAATAGTGATAGAGTCCTGTGTAATAGTGGTAGAATCATATTGGCTGTCAACTTTCCTGCATTCATTTTCCTTCCCATTCTACAGACTAATTAATTTTAATATATTTTCTGTAAGTTTGCTGATAATAATTCCTGTTTTCTCAGATTTGCCGCTAAACATTCTAGAGAAGGTTCTTTCTGCACACTGTCTTTACAGAATCTTTGGCCTCACTTATGGTCACTTTTCTGATTTGTGTCAGGTTTTTTTTTTTTTTGAGGGGAGGAACATATCTAAGATAATTAATTTTTTGTCTAGTATATATTGTCTGCGGATTTCTTTGTTTATGTAAATGCTTGGGATATTTTGTTAAGGACTAAACATTTTGAGCTTTATGCTGTGATAACCCTGGGAGTCAGATCCTCTTCCTCCGCTACAGCTGGTGTGCTAGCTGTACAGTGACACCCGTGAATTCAGTGACTTTCTCAAACTAAGTTCACAAGTGAGTCATTTCAAGCGGTGTACGGTCACAGAGGCTCCTCTTCTGTGGACTCTGAAGTCAACCAAGGACTTTCTCCAGTAAAACTGAAGAAGAGAAATTTAAGGGCGTTCTATCTGCGAAAAGAATTCAACAAATAATGCGTAGGAAGGAGCTTCAGGGTCTGGGATGTGAAAGTCTGACTGACTACTGTGTTGGTCCCTAGTAAACGTCCAGGTGAAAAAACATAAACCACAAGTCACCGATCCTTAGAGATCCAGGTTCTTATTGCCTAACTCAACACTAGCAAGCTGCATGGGGATGAGCCACCATCTCCGCAGCTCATTCTCTCTCTCTCCTTGTGCTAAGTTGTAACTTATTGCCACTACCTAGAAAGCCCTCCCCATATACCTGTATGTAACTTAACTGGTTCCATCTGATCACCTCATTTCAAAAAACAAAAAACAAAAACAAAACCAAAAACAAACAAACAAAAAACCAAAAACCCCAAGCCACTGGTCACCAAGTTGGTAAGTGGAATTCAAGTGTTGGGACCTGCATGAGAGAAGAGAACTGCTTCCTGAGGGTTGTTTTCTGATCTTCACATGTGTGCTATAAGACACTCGCAAGTGCATGTGCACATACAACTAATAAGTTTGTAACTGGCACCCTTTAAATGTGTATAAGAATCAATGCAATCAAGTTTAAATCACTTCTCTAACCCCTTTGAAATGCTGGGGGGAAATACCAAGAATGGTTGTCTCTAACCACAAGACTACATGTAAAACTGGAAAGATGGGACGATTTGAAGCCTTAAATGTCTAATAATTCTTTTTATGAGTCAGAGCTTCCAAACATCAATAATTGGAAAAATATGTAATAAAATATTCTAGAGAAAAGTTAAAAATAGCCAGTGATAAAATGAGAGCAGCGTCTGTACCATTTAAGTCCAGGCATGGACAAAAACGAAGAGCTCACTACAAAGAAGAAGAAAAAGTAAAGGAAGGTTAAACATAGAAGGAAAGATATTTGAAGACAGAAAACTAGGAAGATAACTTTTGTCTTTAAACAATAATGATTTTTTATCTTATTAAAGATAAACTACTCCCCAAAAGATAAACAAGCTGGGATAGAAATTAGTGAAATGACACCCTTCATAATAGTTACCAATAATATCACACACTTTGGTGTGACTCTAACCAAGTGAGTGAAAGATCTGGATGACAAGAACCTCAAGCCTCTGAAGAAAGAAATCAAAGAAGATCTCAGAAAATGGAAAGATCTCCCATGCTCATGGATTGGCAGGATTAATATAGTAAAAATGGCCATCTTGCCAAAAGCAATCTACAGATTCAATGCAATCCCCATCAAAATTCCAAATCAGTTCTTCATAGAGCTAGAAAGATCAATCTGCAAATTCATTTGAAACAACAAAAAACCCAAGATAGGGAAAACTATTCTCCACAACAAAAGATCTCCTGGGGGAATTACCATCCCTGACCTAAAGCTCTACTACAGAATAGTAGTGATAAAAACTGCTTGGTATTGGTACAGAGACAGGCAGAAAGATCAGTGGACTAGAATTGAAGACCCAGAAATGAACCCACACACCTATGGTCACTTGATCTTTGATAAAGGAGCTACAAACATTCAGTGGAAAAAAGACAGCATTTTTAACAAATGGTGCTGGATCAACTGGAGGTCAGCTTGTAAAAAATGCAAATTGACCCATTCTTATCTCCTTGTACAAAGCTCAAATCCAAGTGGGTCAAGGACCTTCACATAAAACCAGATACACTGAAGCTTACAGAGGAGACAGTGAGGAAGAGCCTTGAACACATGGGCACAGGGGAAATTTTCCCAAACAGAACACCAATGGCTTATGCTCTAAGATCAAGAATCGACAAATGGGACCTCATAAAATTGCAAAGCTTCTGTAAGGCAATGGGCATTGTCAATAGGACAAAATGGCAACCAATAGACTTGGAAAAGATCTTTACCAGTCCTACAACTGATAGAGGGCTAATATCCAATGTATACAAAGAACACAAGAAGTTAGACTCCAGGGAATCAAATAACCCTATTAAAAATGGGGTACAGAGCTAAACAGAGAATTCTCAACTAAGGAAACTTGAATGGCTGTGAAGCACCTAAAAAATGTTCAGCATCCTTAGTCATCAGGGAAATGCAAATCAAAACTACACTGAGATTCTCTCTCACACCAGTCAGAATGGCTAAATTCAAAAACTCAGGTGACAGCAGATGCTGGCGAGGATGTGAAGAAAGAGGAACACTCCTGGGATTGCAAGCTTCTGGTACAACCACTCTGGAAATTAGTTTGGCAGTTCCTCAGAAAATTATACATAGTAATAACTGAGGACCAAGCTATACCACTCCTAGGCATATAGCCAGAAGATGCTCCAACATGTAATACGAACACATGCTCCACTATGTTCACAGCATTCATATTTATAATAGCCAGAATCTGGAAAGAACCCAAACGTCCTCCAACAGAGGAATGGATAGAGAAAATGTGATATATTTATACAATGGAGTATTACTCAGCTATTAAAAACAATGAATTCATGAAATTTTTAGGCAAATGGATGGTACTAGAAAATATCATCCCAAGTTAGGCAGCCCAATCACAAAAGAACACATATGGTATGCACTCACTGATAAATGGATATCAGCTCAAAAGCTCAGAATAAACAAGATACAATTCACAGACCACATGAAGCTCAAAAAGAAGGAAGACCAAAGTGTGGGTGCTTCTGTTTTTCTAAGAAAGAGAAGAGAATACTCACAGGAGCAATTATGGAGATAAAGTGTAGGGCAGAAACTGAAGGAAAGGCCATCCAGAGACAGTCTAACCTGGGGATCCATCCCATATACAATCACCAAACCCAGTCACTATTGTGCATACCGAGAAATGCTTGCCAAAAAGAGCCTGATATGGCTGTCTTCTGATATGCCCTGCCAGAGCCTTACAAATACAGAGGCAGATGCTCGCAGCCAACCATTGGACTGAGCGCTGGGTCCCCAATAGAGGAATTAGAGGAAGAACTAAAGGAGCTGAAGGGGTTTGCAACCTCATAGGAAGAACAAAATCCCTCAGAGCTCTCAGGGACTAAGTCATCAACCAAGGAGTACACATGGCTCCAACTGCACTTGTAGCAGAGGTTTGCCTTGTCAGGCATCAATGGGAGAAGAGGTCCTTGGTCCTATGAAGGCTCAATAGATGCCCCAGCAAAGGGAAATTGAGGGAAAGTAGGTAGGAGTGGGGTGGGTGGAGGAACATCTTCAAGGAAGCAGGGGGAAGGGAGATGGGATAAGGATTTTCTGGGAGGGGGAAACCAGGAAAGGGAATAACATTTGAAATGTAAACAAAGAATATATTCAATAAAAAAAAATTCCAAAAAAGATAAACTACCCTCAAATGATTATAAACATCTGCCTGTATTGTATTGTATTGTACTGTATTGTATTGTATTGTATTATATATTATGTTATATTGGATGTAAGAGATAGTGTATAATGACAAAAGGAGACATCTAGAAAGTATGAAAACAGTGTGAACCAGTTCATTCCACACGACTCTACGAAGTCAAAGCAGGGCGAGAGGGCTGGGGGCGGACTGCTGCTGGGAGAGAGTGCTTGTCCTGAATGCACAAGGTCCTGGATCCAATCTGCAGCATAGAACAAAGACAGCAGGATGTAGACGTGGAGGAGAGCAAGCGGAGGAGCCTGTTTTCGGCGGTGAGACACACTACTTTCAGCTCCTGTATGTACAGACACACACACCGAGCACCAGTATAAGACAGTTAAAGAGCTTAATTAGTTTGGATAGTGTTCTAGTTTGATTTCTGTACTTTGATAAAACACTATGACCAGAGCAACTTGAGTAGTGTTGGGAGATGACTTTGTGTACTGTGTATTTCAGATGTCAGGAGGACACACATAGAGCACAGAGACCCAGAGCGAGACTCAGATCGCAGGTAACAGACACGTGTCTGCGAGGGAGGCAGTCATAGGAAGGTTGGCCTAGATGCTCATCTCCCCAGCATAGTGCCTACAGCTATTTAATAAATTTATTAGGTCCCTGTGTCATTTATTCAGGAGCTAGAATGGGCTAGAGCAAGTGTAAAAATGGGAATCATTACTTGGGAATGAAAGGGGTGAAGAGGAGCCCCCAGAATTACTTCTGTATTGATAAGGGAGGAGGTCCACTGCTAGGTTACAGTCCATCATTGAGCAGAGTGAGAACAGCAACCCAAGCAGGGACCATGGGAGGTGCTTCTCGCTGGACCTCTCCTGGGATTCACGCCCAGCCACCTGCCCCAGACTCCAGGTCCTGGGGAGGCTGCTGCTCAGAGAGGCTCTGTCTTCTCCATAAATCACGAGTTACTACAGTCTCTCCAGACATGGCCACAGCCCAGTCTTATGGGGACAGTTCTTCAGGTGACATTTTCTCCTGCCAGGTGACTTTAGAGTGTCTCACATTGAGCCCAAAATCTAAGGAGGACAAATAGTACGTGTTTTATTTTTTTTCTTACTAATAAAGACTCCATCTTCCCATCAGACATGCATTAAATCAAAGAAAAATCAATCATACAAAAGGCCTTTGGAAAACATAAATATGTGGAAAACTGCATACAGCAAAGTCGCCCTAATGCGGTGTCCTGTAAAAAACGAAGCACAGAAGAAAGAGGACAGGAAATGCAGAGGCAAAGCAAAAAGAAAACCGAAACCCACGAACCAAAGTCCCCGCCGGCAGAAATGTTTTTAAGATTTATTAAAGCAGTGGGGGTACGTCTGTGTAGGGTATATGGCGATGTGCACATTGGCCAGCCAAGATCAGAGGAATCGGAGCCCCTGGGTCTGGAGTTAGAGTCAGTCAGGAGCCTCCTGGTATCAGTGTGGGGAACCTGAGTCAGGTCTTCTGCAAAAGCAGTATGCACACTTACCTGCTGAGACATCTCTTCAGTACCCCATTTTTTTAAATTTAAATATGGGTTAAAACCCAAAACTTGTTATTTAGAAAATAATGAAGTTTCTTTTAAAAACAAAACAATAACAAGGTTACATATCAAAATGGGCATGTCGCACCTGTTTCTTTCATTAGTCTATATGTTGGCTTGTAGTAGTAGAATATATTAAAATTATATAACAAAGTGTAAGCTATTTTTAATGACAGAAGTTAGGAAAATCCTCCTTAAGTAAAACAGACAGAAGAAAGAAACAAATTAAGATTAAAAGATTAATAAAGAATGCTAAAATACTAAATGTAAATATAATAATAACATTTGAAAAAAGGGCAAATCTCTCATAAATATAAGAACACAAATAAAATTAAGAAAGAGAAAATAAATAAATCAAAGGATACAAACATTTGCTAGAAAGATTAAGCAAATAATGTGTACATCTCACTGTTGACAAATAAGTCTCTCAAAGGAGAAGATAATATTTTAGGAAAATATAGAGGATCAACTTTGATTAAAGAAATGGAAAATCCAAAGCATTCAATAAAAATTCCTGTGAACGACTAAAGACATGTCTCAGCAGCTAAGTTTTCCCTGGGTGCCCATGCGGAGAATCAGGGATTGATTCCCAGCACCCACAGGGTGGCTTTCAACTGTCAGTAACTCCAGTTCCTCCATGGCCACTGCACACACATGATTCAGAGACATACATGCAGGTACCCCTCCCCCAAATGACAATAAATACATCCTTAAGGTAAAATAAGAGTGCTCATGAAAAAAAATCTGTTTTTTAAATAAGCTGCAGAGACAGTTAAGTGACCAGCACACTGCTTCAGCTTTCCAGGGACCACATGCCTGGGAAAGAAAACATGACAATGTAACCACTTCATCCATGAAACTAGAGACACTAATATATATTAAAATATATAAAACATATATATGGTGGAAAGAAAGAGCTGACTCCTATAAACTGTCCTCTGCCCTCTACGAGCACACTGGTGTGTGGAATAATCCCTACCTAAACACACACAAACAACATGAATGAATGAATGGAAATTGAAAACACTCATCTGTCTATAGGACTTTAAACCTTAAAATCAAGTTGAACCTAACAAATTTAAATAATAAAAGGTACATTTCTCCACAAACCCATAGAGCCTGGCATTCATGATCTACTATTAGGATCTCATTTATAAAATGGGCCTTTTCTATGTGGTAACGTTTTTGAAATTATGATGTAATTTATAATTGATGAGACATCTACATGTTAATTGTATTGGGTGCTGAAGGGTATTAGACATAATTAGGTGCCTATTTATGGGTGTGTGCAAATATGTTCATAGATGTGTGCATGTGTGCATGTAGGTGCATGTGTATATGCGGGTGTGCATGTGCATGGGTACAGGAGCGTGCGTGGAGAGCAGGGGAAACCTTGGGTGTCATTTCTCAGTGCCATACACTTGTTGTGTGAGGCAAGGTCTCTCACCAGTCTGGAACTTGCTGAGTAGTTAGGCTGGCTGGCCGGTGGGCTCCAGGGTTTTGCCTGCCTCTGCCGTCCCAGCCCTGGGATTCAAAGCGTGTGACTCCATGCTCTGCTTCCTTTTCACAGAAGGGGCTCACACTCAGGACTCCACGCTTGGAAAACGGAGCTGCTGCTCCACCCTCGCCTGCACTTCTGCTTCAAACATGTTCAGAAAGCCAACAGAAAAAGAAGAGGATATTTTTAACAATGTAAGAGTATCCAATTTATCATACTGTACATCGCAGTAGTAAAACTGAGTATTAAACATCAAGAGTACTTCTTTCCACTGTGAAGATGCTTGAACCCACACAACAGAAAACAGTGTAAGAACCTTTGGGTAGGATAACACTTATTACCATTACTGGTCCATCATGGGCTTATGCCAGCAGAAAACTCTAGGTAATCGACACTTCATCCTTTAGAATTCACCAGAATTGCCTGATAGAAGATAAATATGCAGTGATCAGTATGTTCCCTAATGCCTCAATCTGCATGCACAAAGGCCACCAGTTAGAGAGAAAATGGGGTTAAAAAATTCCAGCAATAATGGAAAACATGGGGTTTAAGTCCAGCCACTGCTTGGCATCCGCAGGAAGAGAATTCCCTGGTTTCACCCACCTAGTCACTCGAGGATTCTAGCCACCCTGTGGCTTTTGGGTGGGAAAACTGTATGCTGTGAACTGCATCGCCTTCAAAGTCTGTCCTCGTTTAAAACAGACCTCGTTAAGTGGGACGGAAGAGGGCGAGGAAACTAGGTAAATGTAAGAGGGAGCCGAGGGTAGCAAGTATTACTAGATGATATGTACTAAAGCCACAGTTCAAATACACAGACTTGCTGTGGCTGCAGCTTAGAGGTAGAGTGCTTGTCTCTCAGGCACGAGGCCATGGGTTCAAAGCCCAGCACTGGAAAATAAAACAGGAAGCAAAACCCTCCTAAATACAAACAGCAGGGGCTTCTGAAAGGTTTCTGGTCATCAGAGCTAGAATGACCTACGAGGCAAACAGACTTGTCAAAGAGAAGAAATAGTCATGCTCACTGTGATGTAATGACACGAATCGTCCTTTGTTAAAACCTTCTGGCATGGTTTGCTTCAATCTTCCCATCCACATTTTTGGTTTTCTTCTTACACTTTCTAGACGTCTCTTTTGCCTCTGTCCCTTTCTGAAGGATCTTCACTGGGCAGTTTCTACATCTATGTTTGCCTCAGTGCCCCAGTGGGTTTCCTGGGCTCAGCCTCTGGTTCTGGGTATCGTTCACCGAACAGTCACATGGTGATGAGCATGAACCAGGCCCTGGAAAGATCACACTCGGATCAACAAATTTGCAGGCATCCCTGTCACTTTGGGAGACTAAATCTAAGGAGAGGCCTGGCCTTCAGGATTCCTTGGTAATCAGCCCGTTTCCTTGCTGCGTCAGGCAGGGTTCTCTAGAGGAGGAGACCTTACAGAGTGATGTATATTATAAAAAGGGAATTCACTAGGTTGGTCACATGACAGGGGCTGGGTAGTCTTGACAACGGCTGTGTGCACGGTGAAGAGTTTGAGAACCCAGTACTTGTTCAGTCAATAAAGTTGGATGCTTCAGCCATCCCAGCCTGGCGTTGGAAGTCTGGGGGATCCCCGGAGCCACTGGTCTGTATCCTCCATCGGAAGGCAGAAGAAGCTGAGTGCTGACGTTAATGGTGGCTGCAGCCGCAGCAGTGGTAACACGGGCCAGCAAGCAGCACTGTGTGTTCCTTAGGCATACATCTGGGCTGCAGCTGGAAGATCCCACCTACTCTGAGCAAGGGTCTTCCTCCTCAGCTAATCCTTCCTGGAAATGACCTCACAGACCCCCCTCAAAGCTGTGTCTCTAGGTTGATTGCAGAGTCCAATCGAGTCGACCATCAAGATGGATGATCGCATACTTGGGATGCTGGAGAGTTCCAGTGTCTTGGTCAGGGATGCTCAGTGGATCTGGAGTGCAGCACACATCCCGATTCCCTACTGTTCCCAGGCAGATCAAGAACTGGCGGTAAGGGACACGTAAGAAAGCAACCTCACGCACGGGTGGGCCTTGCTCCAACTGGTATACCAACAAAGACCATTCAGTACAGCTTTTCCGGGAGGCGTTGGGAACCATAATGACTTAGTTCCCATTACAGAAATGAAAGGGTCACTCTTTCCCCACTTTGAACGGTGGACTCAAATGTCTAACAAAAGCAGGAGTGACTCTCAGCAGGAAGGAATGCAAGACAAAAGAATCCGGCTAGCCAAAAAGAAAGAAAGAAAAAAATTCCAGTCGATTTAGGAGCCAGAGGAAAGGACAAACTGTTTCGTTGTTCCATAGTTTATAGTACCAAAGAGTCTTCCAGCCAGGGGCTTTCTGCCCTGGCCATTTTTATTTCCCTTCTCCTCCAAATTGGAAAAAATCCATTCTGTCTAGAAATCAATGTTTTAAGGCTGGAAAAGCCATTAAAGACCTTCTGTTTGAAGAAATACTAATTCCCCAAGACAAAAGAAGAAAGAAAATAGAGGTGTGTGGTTTGATAAACCGAGGAAGCTTTGTATGCGCTACTGCCACTCATCAGGGGTTATGCTTCTCATAACCCTGGTCTCCGTGCTAATTAGCTCTTCTTCTTGCTATGACAGAGTATGTAGCAGAAGCAACGTAGTGGACGAAGGGCTTATTTGACACACCTCATGGTGGCGAAGGCACCGCAGCAGCAGTCCTGGTCCTGTCTGTGACGTGGGGAGCATGCGGCCGCTGCTTCTTCATGTATCTGTGTACTGGAAGCAGAGAGGACACTGGAAGCAGGACTGGACTACAATTCCCAGAGTCCACTGCTTGTGACTATATCCATCAGCTAGGTCCTTCAAAGCTCCCACAACCACCTGAATCAGAGCTACACTGGAGCCTGTGGGGGGGACATTTCAGACTGAAACCACGTCAGCGCTCCACCAGAGCCACTCACAAGGCAGAAGATTCATACTCCTGAACCCGGCCAACACAGATAAGGTCAGACATGGCAATCCTCTCTTACTCTGGTATTTTAAGACCTAACTTTTAAGGGCTTTTACTACAGTAATGTATATGATAGGCTGGAGAGATGGTTCAGCTGTTAAGAGCATATACTGCTCTTGCAGAGGACCAAGAGTTCTGTTCCCAGCACCTATACCAGGTAGCTCATGACCATCTGTAACTCTAGCCTCAGGAGGAATAATCTCCTCTGGCCTGCACACATGTGAACATATCCCCAAACACACATAAACAAAATAATAATAAAATAAGATCTTAAAAAAATTAACTTGTATTCCCCTACAGTGGTGCTTTGATCCTTTCCAGCACCAGTGTCCACTCCTTTCTTCTTGTCAGACATCGTTTGGTACGTGAATTGTGTCTTTGGTGTTCCAAGATTCTAGGCTAATATCCACTTATCAGTGACTGCATACCATGGGTATTCTTTTGAGACTGGGTCACCTCACTTAGTATGACGTTCTCCAGCTCCAACATCAGTGTAGGGGAATACAAGAACAGGGAAGAGGGAAGGGGTGGATGAGGGAGCAGGGGAACGGAAAAGGGCATGTGGGACCTTTGGGGGGCGGGGAACCAGAAAAAGGGAAATGAATTGTAAATATAGAATATATCCAATAAAAAAAATTAACTTGTGTGAACACAGAATTACTTCTCTGTATCATGTCTATCTTTAGGTCTGTCTGTGAACCCAGTCGGGAGTGATGATGTCACCCCACACCTTCACTGGATGTGTGAAGCGAGGGAGCCCTAAGACACTGGGTTGGTTTACCAACGATCACTCAGCAAGTTAATATGGAGCTGGCTATACTTTTTTTTTACATTTTTTTTTAAGATTTATTTTTATTTTGCCTAGACGGATCTTGGACCTGCAAATACGTGTCTGTGCCATGTGCGTGCAGTGTCCTTGGGGGACAGGGGAGGGCATCAGATGCTCTGGAACTAGAATTACAGTGTAAGCTGCAGCGAGGGTGCTGGGGACCGGATCTGGGTCATCTGGAAGGGCAGCTGGTGCTCTTAACCTCTGGACATGGCGATGAACCTTCCAGTTCTTGTAAGTTTCAGGAATTTCCTTACTAGAATGTTTGAATTCAGAGGAAATTGCTAGGATCCAACTAAGGAATAAAGAATCCCTGGAAATGATGGAATTTAAAAATATTTCCATTTTCAATTGATACATAATATTATAGATATTTATAAAGCTCGGGGCAGCATTTGGGCAGTGACTATACAGAACAATCACACGAGGGTGACTGGTGTCTCTATTGCCTCAGACACTGACCGCTTCACTGTGTAGAGACGATCTTTTCTGCTAAGCTATTTTGAAATATACAATTAATTTGTCAACCATAATTGTCCCATTCTATTGCGGGACACGGGAAGTTCTTCTTTCTGTGCAAACATGCCTGCACCTGTCAGCTGTCCTTCCTCCATGCTTTTCTTTCCTCCTCGCCCATATTTATCCAGTGTGCCATGTAGCCCAGGTTGGCCTGTCACTTACCATGTAGCTAAGGATGATTTCGAACTTCTGTGTACCTTCAGCTGCTGGAAAGGCAGCTAAGCATCCCTGTGTCAGCTCTAGTGCTTGGGGATCAAACCCAAGGCTTCATGCATGCTGAGTGAGAACTCTAACAATTGTGTTCCACTCATAGCCCCTCTCCTCTCTAGTTATATAACTTCAGTGGACTTCTGAGGTATGTAGTTTTTAATTTGGACCATTTATTGAAAAATCTGGTATATATCTATGCATCTATGTATCTCTATCTATCATTATCTATAGCTCTCTCTCCCCGTATCTATCTATCTATCTATCTATCTATCTATCTATCTATCTATCTATCTATCTATCTATGTATCCATCCATCCATCCATCTATCTATCTATCTATCTATCTATCTATCTATCTATATCTCATAATGATAATAAAGGGATTCAGATAAATTAGACCTTCATTGGATCTAACTTGAAACCATAAACACAAACCATAAACAGAACAAGAAAATGCCAAGTTTGTATAACTTTAGTTAGGGTTTTACTGCTGTGAACAGATATCATGACCAAGACAACTCTTAAAAGGACAGCTGGCTTCTTTGGGCTTGGCTTACAGGTTCAGAGGTTCAGTGCATTATCATCAACATAAAGGTGGGAGCATGGCAAAGTCCAGGCAGGCATGGTGTAGGAGGAGCTGAGGGTTCTACATCTTCATCTGAAGGCTGCTAGGAGAAGACTGGCTCCAATGTGGTTAGGAGGGGGGTCTCATTGCCCACCCTAACAGTGACAGAATTCCTCCAACAAGGCCACACATACTCCAACAAGGCCACACGTTCTAATAGTGCCAGTCCCTGAACCAAGCACATGCAAACCAGCAAAATGTGCATGAAACCTAAGCCAACAGTACTTTCAGTGGGACAGGGATATTAGGGGCCTTCAACTTCAAACGGTTAAAGAGGAAGAGACATACATCCTACTGTGGTGAATAAATGACTAGGAATGTTTTGTTGAACCAGACAAGATGTATTATGAGAGCAAGATGGATGGACCAGACGTTAGAATTTGGTTAGAAGAAGATTTGATGTGGCAGTCAAAGCAAGAAGTAAAATAAACATGGCTGTGTCAGGGCCTGGAGAGAGAGTTCAATGGGTAAGAGCACTGTTGCACAGTGTGCATGAGGACCTGAGTTCGAATCTCCAGTCCTCACATAAAAGCCAAGCATTACTTCTTATGTGCCTGTAAACTCAGGGCTGTAATGGGTAGAGAAATAGGATTCCAGCTTCATTAAGGTTCAGTGAGAGCCCCTATCTCAAGGGATCAATCAGAAAGTAATAGAACAGGACACCTGGTGCTGTCTTCAGGTCTCCACATGTGTGTACAGTCACACATACATGCACATACACTTCCCCTCCCCAATGCACACACATGATGTAGGAGATAGCTATACAAGTGTAGTTCATAGATTCCTGCAATTTCTACAGCAGAGCCTTTGGACACTGTTTGTTCCTAGGGAGGCAACAGGTTCAAACAGGAGCCATGTCCCTAGCTCAGGGTGGTGGCCGTAGCCAATGCAGTCATTAGGTAACAAGGCATTCCTGTGCAAAACTTCTTTTAAGGGACTGAAGAGTCCCTGAAGCTAGGAGTTCCAAGCTGCAACTCCTAAGAAGTCCAGAGTGATGATCCAACAGACCCTCTACTTTGTAATGTGTTTACATTTCAGTGTTTCCCTAACACGAGCTAGACCACGCTGTATGCTTTTCCTTTACCTAACATTGTTAACTTGGCTCTTCGAACCTGCTTCCTGAGAGACAAGTTGTTGAATGAAGGGAATTCTTTCATTATTTTACAAGCAAAATTTATGGGACATTTTATCCAAACTATTTTCACAAGTAGAGAATGCATCAAGTGAATGATAGATATACATTTGTATACCTAATGGAAATAATTTGAGAAGCGAAAATGTACAGTTTTTCTTAAAGTGAAAAATCATTAAACTTGACAAGAGAATAGGAACTTGATGATGGAGGGAGGGAATCGTTCTCTAGAAACTTCTGGGTGATTTGTGGTTTCCCTGTGCTGGGCCCTTCACTAGAACACCTTTAATAAAAAGTAAGGTTTGGTTTTCTCGTGTGTTATGAAATAAGGAGATAGCACATGATCGATCATGTTATGTTTGAAGAACAGTTGTAGCAATGGCTCCTGAAATTCCTGGGTCTTAATTGCCATCACAGTTAGGCTTCCTGTGTCCGGCCATTCTTCCTCATTAGACTGTTGGTGTCTTCAGAGTGAAGTCTGTGGTGTGATCAGTTTCAAAAGAGAAGGCCCCCCCCAGCATCTAGTATGTCTGAATTAGTGTGTATGTGTGCAGTGCCAGTCAAAGAAGCAGAGAAGGGTGGAGTCTCCCAACTTTGGAAACAGCATTTGGGAAGTGTATTGGTTATCTTTTGCTGCAGATGGAAATAATCCCAATGGCTTACAAGGCTACATATGACTGCTCACTCACGCTACTGTGAGTTATAAACTGACAAAGTTTGGTGCAAGTGGCATTTAGATGAAGTTTGGCTCCACGCATCTTCTAATTTGGGACCTTGCTCTCTAAACTTAAAACTTCTGCTTAGACACAGCAGGGAAGTGTATGTTGCTGGGACATTCCGTACGTTATGACAAAACAAAATGGGGAAATGCTCTTTACACGGGGTGCATATGGACTGTGGTAAATAAAATATAACCGATTGCAGCAACTGTGTCTTTTCTGACCTCTGAATGGAGGGGTGAAGGTTGAGCCTGAGAGGCATGTGGAATAAGTTTCTCCACAGTTCGTTCCTAACTGGTCTTGAGCTCAGAGATAAACTCATCTGCAGTAGTCTTAGTTATTTTTCTTGCTGCCATGACTCTGGTCACACACTTGTCAAAAGACAACTTGGGGAGGAGGACTATAGAGTGTGGCTTACAGTTTCAGGCGATGCCGTCCATCATGGCGGGGAGGCATGGCGGCAGGAGCGTGAGACACTAGACACTTGGTCACATCGCAGCTGCAGGCAGGAGGTAGAGAGTGGACTGAGAGTAAGGCCAGGTGATAAAACCTCAAGACCTCTGCCTAGTGGCCCGCTGCTTCCTCCAATAAGCTTGTACTTTGTAAAGGCTCAGCGCCTTCTAAAACAGCACCTTCATCCAGGGACCTTGCATACAGACACTGGTGCCTAGGGGAGATGTTTCATACTCAACGCACAGTACTCGCTGAAGTCTTCTGGAGATTTTCAAATGAGAAATCTCAGTCTAGGAGCTGGGGAGATGACTCAGTTGACAAAAGTGTTTGCCTCACAAGCATGAGGACCTGGGTTTGCTCCCTAGAGCCCATATAAAACAGAAAATCCAGGCATGATGTAATACCAGCTCTGCAGAGGCAGAGAGTCTCACCGGTCAGTCTAGCCAAATCTATGAGCTCCGGACAAAAAATATTAGAGTTCGTGCCTCAAAACATAAGATGGAGGACAACTGAGAAAGACAGGTGAAGTTCATTCCTGGTCTAAAGACACACACACACACACACACACACACACACACACACACACACACCACATTTACATTTGCATTCTTCAGGCAAAGAGAACTTAGGTCCCTGTGGGAATTCATATTTAGGATTCAGAAATCTATCGTCATAGCCAGTAGGAAGTTGAAGAACTTGGAAGAAATATATCAGATAAGCCAGTGTGCTAAAAACTCAGCTAGCACTGAGGAAACCAATAAAACCCACCAGACTCATGCACGATGCATCTTTACAGTGTGTTGAATGGTGTTTACACCTAAACCCACGGTCCTCAGGAAACTCAGAAAGTGGTTTTTGCTGGGGAGTAAGGTTTGAAGGTGTTCTCAGTTAAAGCGATGTTGGATTGGGTTGGTTGGGTCCAAAATTCTAGGACCGACGTTCTTTATGGAGAGGTGTACAGATGGAGACACCGGATACAACAAAGAGCTGTGTAGGTACAAACCACGGGGCGACTACAACGACTAGAAACTGGGAGAAATGAGGAAAGATCGCTTTCTAGAACCTTCCTGGGATAATGCCATGCAGAAAGTTTGTTGTCTGACTTCTGCTTCCCTAGCTACAAGAGAACAAAAAATTCAAGCCAACTAGTTTATAATCATCTGTCATGGAAATCCTAGGAAATTTATATCCTCCCCCAAGTTTCACATTAACTCTCTTGGTTCTTCCTTACCCAGTGTTACCTCACCTTGCTCACACTCAATTTCAGGAGTCAGATCGTAGTCTAAATTTTATTTTTCTTCTAAAATTTCCATTTTGCTCGGATACGTGAAGACGTCTGCGTGGGGTTGCAGGGGTTGTTTAGTCAGTGTTTCTTCTTATTGAAGAAACATGGGACTCTAAGTCCAACACCCAGCAGCCATGGACAAGCCGGGCAGGGCGGCACTGTGCTGGAGACGTGGAGATGGAGATCACTCTGTAGCCTAGTCCATATGGTGAGTTTCAGGCCAGTGAGAGAACCCATCTCAAGGCAAAACAAAATGTAGCACCTGAGGAATGATGCTTGAAGTTGCCCTTTGCCCAACACACACACACACACACACACACACACACACACACACACACAGACACTCACACATATAGACATACACATGCAGAGAGACACACATACACTCACACATACACACACAGAGACAGACACATACAGAGACACTCACACACATAGTCTCACACACACAGAGACAGACACACACAGAGACACACAGACACAAAGAGAGACAGAAAGACAGGCAGACAGGTACACACATATACAGGTACACACACACACACACACACACACACACACACACAAGGTGTTGTATGACTTTATCTCTTGTTAAATAAATGAATACCCTGATTTTTTCTGTTTCACCAAAGCAGCTTACTTAGTTGTGCCTGGGAAATGAGCACAGTTTGAAATGTCTTCTCTGAGGAAGTCCCGTCTTGTGGAACTCCTGTTTAAGATGACATTGGGCTGCTGTCTGATTCTATCAAAACATAACTCTGATGGATAACACTGCAGGATGAACTTTCAAGCATCCTTCAAACTCCGTCAAATGTCCATGTGATTCAAATCGATTTTAGCTTTGCAAAGCAATGGTAGAAATGAAGACGTCCTGGTAAATCCGAACCTTCGTCATCGGGATGTTTAGCGATGGTACCTACTTCTTTAACTCTTCCTTCTCCTACTCATCTCCTCCCCCCCCACCTCTCCCCCTCCACCTTCTCTTCCTGACCCTCTCCTTCCATTTTTTTCTTCTCCTCCCTTCTTTTTTTCCTTTTCTTTCTCTTTCTTCTCTTCCCCCTTCCCAGCCCCTCTCCTTTTCTATTCAGCTGGAAGCATATTGCTGACTCTCAAAGCAAAATCAAAGCGGGGCCCCCCTTGGCACTTGAATGGAGAACCCCATTGTGAGCCAGCAGATAGCCCCACGCGGGCTGTAGGAGTACTGCCGCAGCGTGCGGAATGCTTCCAGATGTCTGAGTAGCGGACACCGCTCTCGACAGGAGCACTGGGCGCTCCATTTCTCTAGACATCGCTGCCTTGCTTTGACTTCCGTAATGGTTGCCTCTCCTAACCGAACTTTTTTCACTCGTCCAGAGCAGGAACAGCTTCCCTCCGAAGGTGTGGTCTCCTGCACTCTATCCCCTGGGATGGGTTTCCTTTTAACAAGCTAAAACAGACATAACTAGGGCACCGTTTCAGGCTGAGATGACAAATGTGAGCATGAAGAATATTGAAAACCGTTTGAAAGTCGGTTCGGTAGAAGACAGCGCTGTATAATGAAAGCAAATGTGCCGATTGGAATTTTGAAAGAAATCCTAGCATGAAGATAAAAGGACATGAAAGATAATAAATGTTGAAATGATCCACCACCTAATGATATCCTGTCAGGGGGTGAAGATAATACAATCACTTTCAGAAAGTCTCTGAGCCGCTATAGGTGCTTGACCCAGAGTTTGCAGAGAAACAATCTTTTCATTTCATCTGGCTCATATTAAAAACAGGAAAAACACCAGCAGCAGCTTTCCCTCCCCACGCTCACACAGATGGTGGAAAAATCCATGCAATTTTTAACTGTCTGAAATTCTTTTAAAGCAATATAAGACAGAAAGAATTATTAAATCACTTTTCCATTTCATATAATGAAAAACTGCACATCCGCAGTGGGGTTGGGACCCATCCATTTCGGCGCAAATGGGAGCTCCTATTGGTCCTGCAGGTAATCCATCACCTCGCAAGCCCCAGGCCCCATCTCCAAAGCCCTCTTCCTGGTGGAAAAAGAAACGCAGAGAATCATAAAGGCCAAAGTCAAGCAGCTAATCATTTGCTCATGAGTACATTCTCTCATTTGTTGGTTATTGTTTAAAAAATAAATAAATGCAGCCAGTCACTATGTTGGGAGTCAAAGGCACACAAAGCTTTGGTCCTTGCTTTGAGCTCAGGTTTGGCTGGGGCTGAGAGTTAAGCAAGATGATCCAATGGACTGCATTCTGTAAAGTCAGAGGCTACCTGGTTTATTTGATCATCGGTAGGTCCTTGGGGGGAATCTAAACATTTCAGAACTGTTACCAGGGTGACTGGGGGGTACTGGGAAGATGGCTCATTTGGTGAACTGCTGGATGTGGGAGCACAAAGATTTGAACTTGATTCTGAGCACCTACGTAGAAACCGTGTGGTGGTACCTGTTTATTATTTTCAGCACTTCAGAGGTAGACAGGAGGAGCCATGGGGCTGACCCAAATGGACACACACACACACACACACACACACACACACACAAATACACATACACACACGTGTGTGAGCACGCGCACACACACAAAGGAAACTGGAATTTATTCAGCATCTTCTGCTGATCTGTTTTCCTGTAGTCCTTTGTGTGTATATAGGATGTGCTCATGGGAGTGTGAGTACACACTCCACAGTGAGTACACCCTTAGAGTGCAACCTCAGGTATCATCCCTCGCCCTCTGCCTTGCTCTCAAGTCAGAGTCTCATCGATGCTGCAGACACCAGGCTAGGTGGCTGCAAGCTTCTGAGGATCCTCCTGTCTCTCCTCCCAGCTTACTCTAGGAATGCTGGAGTTACAGATTCACACGCTACTATATCTGCATTCACACGGGTTGTGGAGATTCAAAGTCAAGTCCTCATGTCGTCTATGCAGCAAGCACTTTATCCATATCCCAGTCCTGTACGTCTATGCACAGACATCCCTCCAATACAAAGATCATATACTTGGCACGTTTGTGAATATGGCTAAGGTAAGTCACTTCTTCTTTGGGAGAGCATCTGAGTAAATGCTGTGACTCAAAGCAGTAGATCTTCCTGGCCCAAGAATGTATAAAGTCCTTTGTTCGTAGCCTCTAGGCACAGAAATCACAACTATCAAAGCCCTTATGCTCTTGAGTCTCATGTCTTGCTGGAGAGCCTGGATAGGCATGAAAATGTTACCCAGACACATAACAAATCATCTTTTGATGGTGTCTCAGTTTCTCCAGGTGAAGTACAGTTGATGCTCATTGACACAAAACCAGCCAGAGGCAGAGAAGAGTTTGGCACCTACATGGCCATGCAAGCACCCATTGTTCCTGTATATATTTCTGTGATGGCTTTGTTGATGTGACACAATTTAAAGCCACTTTGGAAGGTAGCGTCAGTGAAGAAGGGTCTAGATAAGGTTGACCGTGGTCACGCTGGTGGAAGATTGTTTTAGTTAAAGACCCAACCCAAGAGTGAGTGGTGCCATCCCCTAGGCTAGGTCCGGGTCTGTGTGAAAGGAGAGAAAGTGAGCTGAGCACTCACAAGCATGCATGCATTTCTCTCTGCCCTTGACTTCAAGCGTGACGTAACCAGCTGTCCCAGAGCTCCCGCCTCGATTTCCCTGAACTGATGGACTGCAACTTGAAATTGTGATCCAAAATAAACCCTTTCTCCCCAAAGTTTCTTTCTATCAGGGTCATTTATTTCAGCAACAAACGTCAAACGAGGATGCTATCCAAGCCTACGGTCTAAGAGCTGAGCAGGCTCCTGAGTGACTAGCAGGGAAATGCAGTCCAGGTTTCTGCGGCACCTCTTTGTATATACACAGACTGCATTGCCTCTGTGTCGGTCAAGGAACTGAGGCTCCTTGGGATAGGAACTATCCTTGCCAGTGCATTCCTCCTCAAGGTAAACCTTGTGCTTCTGTCATCCGAGGATTTAGTTCATCAACGGTCCCCCCAAGATCCATTTATTGAAGGCTGGGTCCCAAGGATAGCGCTTCTGGCAAGTAATGGAGCATTTATTTAAGAGATGGGCCTAGGGCTTGGAAGATGGCTTAGTGGGTAAAGTGCTTATGATGCACTTTACAGGCATGAAAACAGGAGTTGTGAATCCAGAACTCAGTATATCCGGACATGGCAGCATGTGTCTGTAATCCCGGTGTTCCTACAGTGTGATGAGAGGCAGAGACAGGAGACTCCACAGAAGCCTGTGGGCCAGGTAGCTTGACATACGCAATGGTGAACGGAGAGATCCTGTATCAAAAATGGTGGAAGGTAAAAAATGTCACCTGGTGCACACGTGCACACGCGTGTCTTTATGAAGTAAGTGGTTTTGTTGTTGTTACACTTTCCCTCTGTATCATGTTGTCTCATTGCAGGTCACGAAGCAATTGGATCAATCAATCATGGACAAAACCCTCTGAAACCACCATCCCAAGTAAACCTTCCTTCATCATAGGTTGATTATCTCAGGCTTAGTTGCATAGTAATGAAGAATGTTCACTGAACATTCAAGATGGGATGATTGAAGGGGTTAATGGCTCGTTATCTGACCTATGGGACAGAGAGGGAGCAAGTTTGGATTTAGCCAAAGGTGGCATTCAAGTGGGGAGAACCCCGTTGCTTGGTGAGGCATAGCAAGCAAATTCAGAGGGTAGGAGCAGGGTGAGGAGACACCTCGGGGCCTGTTTTCCAAGCCCTTTCCCACTGGTTTGCTCCATAGCGTGGCTCATGAAGTGATGGAAAATTCCTTAGTGAAATTTTTAGAATCTATCCATGGAACTGTGATAGAAGTGCTTGGAGGAGCTGCCTCAGAAAAGCAACATTTGCTGCCTAAGGAATCGAGA
Source organism: Apodemus agrarius (assembly GCA_964023405.1). NCBI lineage: Eukaryota > Metazoa > Chordata > Mammalia > Rodentia > Muridae > Apodemus > Apodemus agrarius. Next base: position 74,101,933 of record OZ030017.1, on the reverse strand, counting down.
TTCATCTGAGAGATAATGTGCTCCAGAAAGATGTCTTAGGAGACGTAAGACTCCCAGTGCGTGGTTGGGAAAATGATATCTTGGGCTATTAGGAAGCATCAAAATGAGGATCTGGGCTGTTGGTAGAGCCTTAAGAGGAGAAAGAGCAGTCTGCTTGAGTGGAGGGCTCCCTTTCAAAACCTGAAGGAATGTTAACTCTCCCCTCAGGCCAGAAGCCTGAATTCTGATTGCGGAACAGACAGAGTCACGTTTTTGTTTGTCTGGAAGATATGCAATTGAGAACAAACCCCACAGCCTGGACAGACAAACCCCACAGCCTGGACAGACAAACCCCACATCGTGGACAGAGCCATACCAGCTTCCTTCACGCTGCTCTGCCACAGATCTCTGACAGAAGGAGCTAAAAGGGAAAACGTACTTTTAGTTCGTACCATCAGAGGGTTCAGTCGACCATCACAGAAAAGGCATGGCAGAGCTGATCACAGCGGCCAGAGCATGTGGCAGAGGCTCCTCGTACAGGGAAAACAGAGAAAGGGGTGGGAGAGAGAGATAGTCATGCAAGTATATAATGTTGTGGGGGATGTTGAAGATCTAAACCATAAGGGGGATGGCATTAAGAAATAGGGGCATGGGTATTAAGAAATGGGGTGGGGTGCCAATATACGACTGTCACATGATGACATTGCACACATGTATATTATAATGTATATATATGCCACCTCCTTGCCATCTCTCATTGCCTCGCTCCTGCTGACCCTCCCCTCTTCTTCAACTCTAGTCATCACACTTTTATATACTTTCTGTGGTAGTGTGATGGGTTTAATTACGTTGCTTACTGGGGAATAGATGAGAGGATACTTAGAGGAACACGGACAACCTAGAGATGGCTAAATTGCTGAAGAACACATCTTCCCCTTTCAGCAACACTTAATTGTCATCAGATCCTCATTCCCGGTCCTTGACGAAAGGCTGACGGGCCAATCTTGTACAGATCTTTTGCAGCTTCCTTCTGCTGCTGAGCATTCAGTGGCCAGCTGTTGTGTGGCTTTTGCTACCCCACCTTAACTCTGGGAATGGCTGCGCTACCAACCCTTACCCTGAGAATACTGCATCCACAGATGAAAAATCAAAGACACACACTGTTGTTCAATTTCAACTTGCCTTATAGACATAATTGTTAGGCGCTACCATTTCCCACCTGGAGAAGAAGCGTGCCCTTAGGAATACTCTTAGCTCTGCATATCTCCACCTGTCCTCAACTTTAGTTGCCCAGTTACATTTAGCTCCAGCCTAACATCCCCAACTGCCTGCCTGTAGGAGTGGTCTGTGGTCACTCCACCTGAGATCACATGTGGCTGGTTGGCTTTTCTCTCTCTGAAGCATGGTGAATCTCTCTCTCTCTCTCTCTCTCTCTTGCCTGTAGAGACCTGGAAGTCCTGCCTATTTCTTTGGCCCAGCAATTGACCTTCGTTTTTTCCCCTGCTAAATCAAGAACTAACTGGGAAATAGGACCTTTACGTCAGCACCAGTCCTATAGCCAGCCTGGATAACAGTGCTCCACAGTACTCCACCCCTCTTCCTGTTCTCATGTTCTTTCTTCCCATCTTTCATGATGGCCCTTGAGCCTTAGAAGGCCATCCAGCTCTTTAGGCAGACAGGAAGGAGGGAACTCAGGTGATGGTGCCAGAGCCTAGCCCAACGAGGATCAGTGCCTGTAGGAAGACATCCATGGAGGGACCCCTGACTACATTGCTTTGACTCATTAAAGTCTTAGGCTGTCTTAGAAACAGCAGTGTCTTTATGAAGGGACTCTGGAAGCAGATTGCTCATTGGACTCTTTATTTTTGGAAAGTGGGAGGTTTTTCAGTAGAACATGGATGATGCCCCTGCCCCTGAAAGCAGGATTTATTCCCACAGTGCCAACTCCTGGTCAACTCTATGCATCATGCTTGGTCTTTCAGTGTATTTTTGATGAGAAGTTGTTATGCCTGGTCACATGTCAGTCACTGAGCATACGGAGGGGACATTGAGATTGCTGTCGAGTGGCTTGGCTTAGTTGGGAGAGACAGATAGAACAGGGCAAATGCCCTGCAAGGTCTGAATTCTGGCTCCAGAAAGGAAGCACCACGAAGGATGGGGGCAAGCTGGAGAGGTGGGGCTGGGGAGCAGTGCAGGCTGCCGTGGTCTCTGGGAAGGGCTGGGAGAGAAATGATGGAGGCAATGTGCAAAGGAAAGGAGAAATGGCAGAGAAAAGAGGCTCTCTGAGCCCAGAGAACTCTCTGTGGAGAGACAAGAAAGGAGGCCCACTGTGACCAGTTCCCAGACCCCCCAACTCTGTGTGTGTATGTGTGTGTGTGTGTGTGTGTGTGTGTGTTCCATTTTGGGTGTCTTCTTCAAATGCTCTCCCCTTTATTTTTAAAACAGGGTCTTTTACTGATTCTGGAGCTTGCTAATTAGAGCAGAGAGACTGGACAGTAAAGCCCAGGAATCCCCCTGTCTGTGCCTCCTCAGCACTGGGGTTACAATGTACCACTGTGGTTGGCGTTTTACACGGGTGCAAGGGATTGGGGGATCAACTGCATGTTCTCATGCTTGTACCAACTGAACCATTTCCCAGTCCCCCAGCCTGTCTCTCTTTTTTTGGGGGGGTGGGGTTTGGGTGGGGTTCCCAGCTACAACTAGCTTCTCTAGGGAACTCCTTGAATCCAGCCTAACCTCACATGAGGCAACCATCTTGGCCTGCGGAGCTTAACGGGGACATAAAATCAAGAATCAGGGCCATGCTGGAGGGAGCTGAGGTGGCCCCGAGCAGGGTACTATTCACCAGCACAGAGCTTCTTTTGCCTATTGTCCTGGGGTGCTGAGGAAGCACTAATCCACAGGCTCACATGGCAGGTTTCACACCTGTCTGCAGCCAGGCGCTGCAGTGCAGATTGTGTTCCGGCCTCTCCAGACACAGGTGGGAGAGGGATATTTCTGCCTTTGCTTGCAGAGAAAGATAATCACCTCAAGAAGGGGATTTCACAGCTCCTTGAATTGAGTTGCATGTTTGTTCTGGGTTATTTTTTTTCCTCAGCCTCCTAATATAGTATGCGTTTGCTATCGAGTAAATATTGATCTTGTTGCGAGTCAGCTTGTGTGCAGGAAAGATGCCGAGAAATAATCAGTTTCGCTAATCAGCTCTGCACTCTGGGATGAGGGCGAGTGTGGCGTGGCTGCTGTCAGGCAGGGCTTCGTCCATGCCACAGACAAGTCAATCAACATTCTATAATCAGTAGGTTCGTCTCAGCCTCTTAGAAACAGATGAGCATCCCAGAATGGCGCTACTTCCTCAGAGCCATGGGTGTGGCTGTAACCCACACAGAGTTCATGTAAAACAGGAAGCAATAACCTGTTCTCTCTCTTCTTTTCCCTTCCTCTCTCTTCCCCTCCCTCTCTTCCTTCTTCCCTCTCATCCTTCCCCCTCCCCACTTCTCTAATGTGGGCATGCATTTGTCACGTGCACATATGGAGGTCAGGGGACAGCCTCCGCTATCAGTTTCCTTCCATCTTGTTAAAGGCAGGATCTATTATTGTTCACTGTGGGTCAGCTGGCCCCATGAGGATTTTGGATGCTCTTGTCTATGCCTCCCATCTCCCCACAGGACCACAAGGATTGCAGACAAGGGCTACTGTGTCTGACTTTATGTGAACTCAGGGAATATAAGTTCAGATTCTTTTTTTTATTTTATTTTATTTTTTCATTTTTTATTGGATATATTCTATATTTACATTTCATTTCCCTTTTTCTGGTTCCCCGCCCCCAAAGGTCCCACATGCCCTTTTCCCTCCCCCTGCTCCCTCATCCACCCCTTCCCACTTCCCTGTTCTGGTATTCCCCTACACTGATGCTTTGATCCTTTTCAGCACCAGTGTCCACTCCTTTCTTCTTCTTCTTCTTCTTCTTCTTCTTCTTCTTCTTCTTCTTCTTCTTCTTCTTCTTCTTCTTCTTTTGTTTTGTTTTTTCGAGACAGGGTTTCTCTGTGTAGCCCTGGCTGTCCTGGAACTCACTCTGTAGACCAGGCTGGCCTCGAACTCAGAAATCCACCTGCCTCTGCCTCCCAATTGCTGGGATTACAGGCATGCGCCACCACGCCCCGCTCTACTCCTTTCTTCTTGTCGGACATTATTTGGTATGTGAATTGTGTCTTTGGTGTCCCAAGATTCTAGGCTAATATCCACTTATCAGTGATCTTTTAAAACTGGGTTACCTCACTTAGTATGATGTTCTCCAGCTCCATCCATTTCTCTAAGAATTTCATGAGTTCATTGTTTCTAATGGCTGAATAGTATTCCATTGCATATATATACCATATTTTGTATCCATTTCTCCATTGAGGGACATCTGGGTTCTTTCCAGCTTCTGGCTATTATAAATAAGGCTTCTATGAACATAGTGGAGCATGTATCCTTATTGCATGCTGGGGAATCTTCTGGGTATATACCCAGGAGTGGTATGGCTGGGTCCTCCGGAAGTATCGTGTCCAGTTTTCTGAGGAACCGCAAGACTGATTTCTAGAGTGGTTGTACCAGCTTGCAGTCCTACCAGCAGTGGAGGAGTGTTCCTCTTTCTCCACATCCTCGCCAACACCTGATGTCTTCTGAGTTTTTAATCTTAGCCATTCTGACTGGTGTGAGGTGAAATCTCAGGGTTGTTTTGATTTGCATTTCTCTAATGACTAATGATGCTGAACATTTTTTAAAGGTGTTTCTCAGCCATCCGAATTTCTTCAGGTGAAAAGTCTTTGTTTAGCTCTATACCCCATTTTTGGATAGGGTTATTTGGTTTTTGCCTATATGGTGAGTGCTCTGTTCACTGAGCCATTTCTCCAGCCCATTAATTAGTTTTTTGTTGTTGTTGTTGCTGCTGCCGTTTTACTAGTCTTTTATACTTGTGCTTGGAGGATTTCATACATGAATATATGTACAATGTTCCTACTTTATCATATCTACCCTAAATTCCACCTGGACTCTTCCCCCACATATTTCTCACATTCCTCCAACTTCCTGCCCTCTATTTCGAATAACCCAATGAGTCTATTTACTGCTGCCTATGTGTGCATGGGAAACCTACCAGTGGATAGATCCCCAAAGAATAATTCTCTTTCAGAAGATTGAATGAGCCCTCAGAGAGGGGAGGGAGTCCCATGAGCCTGTCTCTAGTCCATAGTGGAATTTGACTAGCTTGGCTTCTGCAGGGCTGGTATAGGTAACAACAGCTGTTCTGAGTATATCCAAGCAATGCTCACATCATCCCAGACGTCAGCAATTCACAGCATGTCTCCTCAGCCTCTGTACCATTACCTTCTTTTCTCTCTCTCTTTGATCATGCTCCCTGAGCCTGGGTGTGTGTGATATAGATGTTCCATTTCATTTAAGGAGTGAATTGCTGGCACAGCTGGGCTGGGTTGAAAAGTGACAGATCTCTCTGGCTCGGGAAAGTACCACAGGGGCCTATATAGCAGAAGGAAGGGGTAGCCACTGGCTTCTACAGCCTTAGTGGTTTTAGGGTCATGGTGTGTACAGGGAGGGGGTTGTATGTCCTTTCCCTGTAGTCTTCTTGAACTGGTGCGCTCTGCCATAGCCTCTTCTGATCCTGTAGGTCCAGTGTGTGTGAGAAGCAGCACACATATTCAAGTTTCTACTGCTGTCTTCCAGTAGGCAGGTATCTGCCCATGGAGAACGCTTCCATTTAGGCTGCCCTCTCAGCCTCCCCGTAAAGATTTCCCCTGGCTTGCAAGCCCTTCACAGACCCTGTCTCATGCAGGACAAGAGCTAGGTACTACTTTACCTCCTTTTCTCTCACGGACTTTCACTAGTGGGGCTTCTCCTCTGCTACCTTTCCCAGAGGTCTCTGCTTTGGATTTCTATGGGCTGAGAAGCCTGCAAATAGAATTATAGATTATGTGGCCGTGTAATCCAATCCTTTAGTTAAGGTGCCACAAATGTTAAATAAATGGTAGTAATTGTGAGCAAGGAAGCTCTGTATACATGAAAGGAATTGCTAAAAATAAAATGTAATAGTGTCCTCGGCAGGGGTCTCAGCCACTTCTAAGTTGTTCACTTGCTGTGATGGTGTTTTAATGTAATTTTCTAGAGCCTGATGTGTGGTACTTTCAAATCTCTGCCCTTCCCTTTCCTTTGTAACCCTCCCTCCCCCTCTCACCTTCTTCCCTTCACTTCCCTCCCTCTATTAACTGAGCTCCATCTGTGGCTCACCTGTGCGGATTTCATTCCAAACCTCCAGTACTCTGGGGGAAAGAAGCTCATGCTTTACAATGCAATTGGCATTTTGGATGTTTCTAATGAAAGCATTTCTTTGGTGGAGCCAAAATTGCTATCTTCCTTTTTGTCACCTCTTCTATACAAAGTGCTTATTCTTCTAGATACTTGTAGCTATACATGATTTTGTGCATTTTATCTGCCTGTAGAATTCAGGCTCTCAGAATGCCCTCCCCTCTCATTCCTGACTCTAACCTAATGCATAAATTGCTGTTTTCGTGTCCTACCCAATATTCATCCATCCTGGGGACTTCAAACATTGTTAAAGAATTCACTACCAAATATAGTTTCTTCAGAAACATTCCTTTTGATTTAGACCGACCTCTCATGTCAACTTACTTTCTTGTGAATTTATCAGAATTAGAGAGAACGAGATGTGACTGGCACTGTGGAAGTCACTCCTAGAATGTGCAATGATGTTTCTATACCAAATAGAATCTCCTTGGAGAGTCTCTGGAGGAAGACATCAAATACATGAGTGGACGAAGAACTGTTTAAGAGCCTGGTTTGCCCACACATCAGCCCCTTGATGGCTCAGGATGAACAGCAGAATGAACACTCCCACCGATGCTGCAGGCAATTTCCCTGGACTTGGCTGAGTCCCCAGGGCTGTCTCTGCCTCTCTCTGCCTCGGTCCTGCACAGCACTACCTTTCATCACTTAGCTTTTTCTGAGTGAAAGCTGCTTTGGAGCTGGAGCGGTGTTGTGGAGGCAGTGGGGACTATGGTTAGGGCATTATCAGACCACACTGAAGCTTTGTTTTGGAGACAGGGTTTGCATCTGTCGTCCTGCCTGGCTTCTAGCGCCTGGCAATCCTCCTGCCTCAGCTTCCCAAATGCTGGGGGGAACATTCTGCACGGTGAGCAACATGCCTTCTTGTTCTCCATGTAGAGGAAACATGGAAGCTAGTTACAGAAATGCTCATTATCATCTCTGGCTTCCCGTTAGGATGATGGAGGGCTGTTATTGTTTCTGGGATGATTTATTTTCTGGTGGCTCAGTATGTTGTATGTACATTGTGTGTGTGGTACATGTGTATATTTTTGCATGTATGTGGGTACATGTATGTGTACCTGCATGTGTATGCCTAAAGTTGACTTCAGGAGTCATTCTAACTTTACACCTTATTCACTGAGGCTGGGTCTCTCAACGGAACTCAGAGCTCACTGATCTGGCTGGTAGGGCTAGCTGTTCCTCTGGGGATCCTTTGTCTCTGCCTTTGGCGCACTGGAACTACTGGTAAGCTGCAGGCTTACCCAGCAATTAGTTACCTGGATTCTGGGAACCAAAAGTCAAGTTCTTATGCTTTAACCAGGGAGGAGCCCTTACCCCAGACTAGGGGGCAGATTAAAACACAATACCCAAATCAATGATTGCTTGAGACATTTATAGAAGAGAAAGAGAAGGCACATATATTCCTGTGAATGTATGCTCTGTGTGTGTGTGTGTGTGTGTGTGTGTGTGTGTGTAATTCTGTGTGTGTATGTTTGTTGTGGGATGTGTGTATGGTATATGTGTACATGTGCATCTATGTGTATATTGGGTGCTGTCTGTGTGTGGTGTGGTGGTGGAGGTGTGTATGTGTATGTATGTGTGTGTGTGTGTGTGTGTGTGTGTGAGCACACTCATGCACAAGTGTTCCTGTGAATGTATATTGTGTATCACGTATGTATGTGTGTATATGTGTATGCATTTTGGTGTGTGTGTGCATTTTGGTGTGTGTGTGTGTGTGTGTGTGTGTGTGTGTGTGTACATGCATACACACATACACAGCACTGCTAATTCCCTGTCTCTTGGCTGGAGTTTTCCCAGCTCTTCCTAGAAAGTCAGTATGGGCTTTGGTCTCCTCAGGAAGAGGATTGTGAGCCAGGTGCTGGTGATAAACAGATACAGGTGAGGCTCCATCAGTGAAGAAGTTGCTAAAAAAGAAGTCCCATAGGCCTTGCTTGGATGAGCCCTCCTGGGCATTTGTACTACAGGCTACAGTATCTCCTTATGCCTGTCACCTTATCTTTGATTCTCAAGTATGTGCTGGTCTTATATTCTTGTCCCCTTTTTCAGGGAAAAAATAGAGTGTCTACACTTTCAGTCACCTGAGTTGGGGTGGGGAGATGGCTCAGTCAGAAAAGTGCTTGCTACAAAGGCATAAGGACCTGAACTTGATCCCCAGAACCTGCATAAAATACCGTGGGTAATGTTGCATGCCTGCAGAAATAGGTGAGTATTTTGTGGCTTGCTGGAGGAATTGATGAGTTTCAAGTCCTAGTTAGAGACTATAACAACAGCAACAAAAACACTGAGCTAGGGTAGATAAGTTGCCTCAGTAGGTCAAGGTAGTTTCCACATGTTTTAGTTTCTTTCTATTGCTGTGATAAAGCACTAAGACCAAAGCAACTCATAAAAAAATGAGTATTTCATTTGGAGATCATAGTTCCTGAGGGTTAGAGATCATGATCTTCATGCTAGGGAACATGGCAGCAGGCAGGCAGACATGGTGCTAGATCAGTAGCTGAGATATTACACCTTGATTCACAAGTATGAGGCAGGTAACTGGGGAGGGCATGGGCCTTTGAAACATCAAAGATGTCACCAGTGACAATTATCCTCCCTAAAGGCCATATACCCTACTCTTTCCCAAATGGTCCCACCAAGTCGGGGGTCAAGAATTCAAATATATGAGCCTATAGGAACCATTCTCATGCAGACCCCCATACTGTGCTGCTTACTTCCCTAGTTGAACTCAGCATGAACCTGGGAGAAAGGGGCCTAAAATTGGTGGCGTAAAGTCTCATGCAATAGGCAACTTTATTCAGAGCATCAGACAATTTATACTCTGAAGGTAAAGAAGTCACCTAAATAAAGTATACAATCACAAGAACAAGTCAACCTGTAATAAAAACATGTTTTTCCATAGAGGCATATGAATAAAAACAGCCAAAGAAAACTCACCTCTATCCACTACACCTGGGAGAGTCACAAAAGCAATTCCAAGAACAGCTCTGTGTTCTGAAGGAACTGAGGTCCAAGACTCTTGTTTCCTCACAAGCCTTTTGATTTCCTGCATGATTCCATTCTTGGACAGTGTTCCAACACCATGCCATGCAAGCTGGAAATGTGAATTTGGTCCCACACAGTGGAAGGAGAAAAAAACCAATTCCGTAAACTTTCCCTATGAACTGTATGTAGCTTCCCCAATAATGAGAAATTAAAAGAAACAAACAAGATGAATGCCCCCTGTGGGAAGAGTACATCCAAGATTGATCTCCTTACATTCATGTATGAACATGAGCTTATACCCACAAATCCATGCACAAACAAGCACACACATGCACATATACACACAGAGACTGAATGAGGACTATGCACACATCACTTATCAAAATAGAAGCAAGATGAGCCTCATGCATTTTCATTTCTGGTAATATAGAGCATTATTTACTCATGCAATATTGACAAAATCATTTAGATTTATAGGCCAATTTAGTTTTTTTTTAATGCTTTCCCACTAAATCATGGGAAATTATATATCTACGTTTATATATTGCCTTGGGCAGAATTTAAACTATCCTTAAGACACAGCATTACAAAAAAAAATACAAATAATATAAGAAACAGAAGGCAACCCTTAGGGCCATAAAATGTTCAGTTGACTGGTGAGATGATTCAGTGACTAAAAGTGCCATTCCCAAGTTCAGTGCCAGGTTAGAGAGGCTCACACAGCAGAGGGATTAGCTCTCACAAGCTGTCCTCTGACCTCCATGTGCACGCTATGGCACACCCCCACCTTGAATCACAAAATAAATAAGAGAAGCACAGGTTTAAAAGGTTTAAACAACGAAGGGTTTAGGGAGACAGGTGGTTGTGGGGATGATACTGATGGAGGATTGGTGGCCCTGTGGCTGTTGTTGGATCCCGGGGAGCAGAAGGCATAGACGTGTTTCTGGTGGTGGCTGAGTAGGAGTCGGGGTGTTGGTAGAAACAGTGGTAATATAAGCAACAGTGACTCATAAGCAAAGAAACCGCAGGAACAGAGACTAAGGATCAGAAAAGTGTGTCCCAAACGAGGTAAGGGAGGAAGGTGAAAATGAAGAGCTAGAGCTAAAAAGGAAAAGTAAACCGGTTTGGGTCGTGGCGCAGAGGGTAGAGTACTTGTCTAGCATGCACAGGATCCTGCATTATATCCGTGATACCGCATAAACCAGGCATGGTGGCACACATACACAATCTCAGCATGCAGAAGGACCAGAAGTTCAGGGTTATCCTCAGCTACATAGTGGGTTTGAGGCTAGACTGGGCTACACAAGACTCAGTCTCAGAAAACAAGAAACAAAACAACCTCCAAGTCCTATGCCAGCTGTCTTCTCATCTTCATAGCTTGAGCAACTGAGCATTGTGGGAAAGAGGGTTTGATGTTGCTGCTTGCGGTCTGGGCTGTGAGCTGCTACCCACATGACTGGCCTGTCTCTGGGTGTCTGTGAGCTGTTCCATAGTTCTGCTTTTCCTTTTCGTTTCCTGTCCCCAGTCCTGTGATGACCACACTGGCTGTCTCTCCTCTCCCGGGACATCGGTGTGCAAGAGCCCATTCTCTATCTACCTTCATCCTCAGCTTCTTGGAACGTCTGGCCTATTGCTTTCATTAACGCGATTTTGTGTTTTTGTTTTCTTCTCTTTCAGCGGAGAGGAGTCCCTTACCTGTTATCATCATCAAGGTCCCCTTAGGACTTCTGCTTTGCCAGAGAGACAGAGACAGAGACAGACAGACAGAGATAGAGCAAGAGAGCGAATTGAGAGCTAGACAGAGACAGAGACAGAGAGACCCACAGAGTATGACAGTATAAGAGTGTGAGTGTGTGTGTGTGTGTGTGTGTGTGTGTGTGTGTGTGTAGGTCAGAGAACAATATTGTTTGTCATTCCTTAGGTACTGTCAAGCCCTGGAACTTCATCAAGTAGACTCTAGTTGTGGGTCAGTGAGCTCCAAGAATCCGTCTTTAACCACCACCCATCTTATTACTTTTGGGAACTTCAAGTGTGCCCCATTGCTCATGACTTTAAAAAAATATGTTGCCGGGCGTGGTGGTGCATGCCTATAATCCCAGCACTTGGGAGGCAGAGCAGGTGGATTTCTGAGTTTGAGGCCAGCCTGGTCTACAGAGTGAGTTCCAGGACAGCCAGGACTACACAGAGAAACCCTGTCTTGAAAAAAAACAAAAAACAAAAACAAAAAAAATATGTTGTATGCGTGTGCATGAACACGTTTGTGGGTGCCAGTGGAAGATAGGGTACCCACTGCCCTGAATAAAGTCCAAAATGATGCTGTTGGGAACCGGTGAGCTTGGCTCAACGCCCCCAGCTGAGCTGTTTGCACAGGTTTCTTCAGAGCAAAACATCCCGCGATCTCGTGGCTTAGCTTGATTCCCGCCTTCCCGCCCCGGACTTCCCAGGTGCCTGACCTATGGCTGTAATTGTTTTTCTCCTGTTGTTTTCCCTGGCCTCTAGTATATATATTGCTGGTCTCTCAATAAAGCTTTGGCATTCTCCTTACAGAATGACTCGTGTCTGTGTTTTATGTCAATCCCCCCAGGTCTACGCCCGATACTTGGTACTGTGGCAGCGCGGGTGCTGTCGTGATGCTAAGATTTAATAGCAACTGGTCAGTCCTTTAAGACTTAATTTTTATTGTTTTTTAATTACTTGTATATGTCTATGTCTAGGTGTGGGTATGTGCATGTGAATCCAGAAGAGGGTGTTGGATTCCCCTACAGCTAGAGTTTCAGGTAGTTGTGATGTGAATCTCCTGATCTGGATGCTGGGAACCAAACTCCAGTCCTCTCCAAGAGCATCTTTCAAGCCCTAGCTTTTAAAAATCATCGACGTCATCGTTGTTGTCGTCGTCGTCATCATCATCATCATCATCATCATCATCATCATCGTGGTTTCTGGAGCTTGAACCCAGGTCTTCACATTTGTGAAGCAAGCACTCTATGAACTGAGCCATCTCTCCAGTACCAGGAGATGCTTCTGAGCCAGCACAGGCACAAGTGTGAGCCCAGGACAAGCTAAGGTAGGCTTTAGAGGATGTTGGAATCCTTAATGAGCTTACACTTTCCCCCTCCTCTCATGGGCACCACCTGCACACCACTGCGAAAGTGTTGTCCTCAAACAAAGTGAGTGCATGATGCTGGGGCTCTTCTCCCTGTGGGGAGAAGGCAGGTTGATGGCAGGAAATCACATCTGCTGGAGGTTATACCAGAGCCTAATATATGTATGTGTGTGTCTGTGTGTGTGTGCGTGTGTGTGTGTGTGTGAGAGAGAGAGAGAGAGAGAGAGAGAGAGAGAGAGAATGAATGAATGAGAGAGAGAGAATGTGCTTGTCTGGTGGATGCGGAAATGAAGGGCTGGGTCCAGGTAGCTTCACTCTACTTCTTAGCTTGTTGTTTGAGACAGGGTCTCTTGCTGAGTCTGGAACTTGTCATTGTGGCTAGGTTGATGGGACAGTGAGTGCTAGGGACCCTCCACTCTCTCTATTTCCAGTGCTGGGAGTGTATGTACTAGCTCCTCCTTACGCAGTTTTATGTGAATGCTGTGACCTGAACTGGGCTCCTCAGACTTGCCCAGCCAATGCTGTGTCCCACTGAGCCATCTCCCTGGACCCACTCTATTTTTGAACATTGATTTCTCCCTCTCTGTGGTATAAGTGAGTCTCCTGACTCTTGCAACTGGATGAACGGACTATGGAAAACACCTGGTAAATATGTTTGCACTTATGGGGCTACAAGAGTGATGGACTTTATTTTTCTTTGCCATTGTTTATAGGACTGTCAATATGAGGGACTTTTTAGTATAAAATGGGATTCAGACTGTAAATTTGCTAGTAAAGTTTTTATGCGCTTACAATGCCACTTGTGGGAATTGTAACCTCAAATCTGAGCTTTCCAGGGGACATAGATATATATAGTAAAGACCCTACAGAAGATTCAAGAAGCAAATATAGGTTGCTTTCACTTCTGCTCTCTTAGAAGTGTGAGGAAGGAGAGTGGGTGCTTGTGGCCCGGGATAGAGTCCCAGCGACACGAAGGCTGAATGGTATCTGGCTCACTCTTTCCTTTGTTTGTTTGTTGTTTATATTAATTATGTACATTTATTTTTATTTTCTATATTCTTTCTTTACATTCCAAATGATTTTCCCTTTCCTGGTTCCCCCCCCCTTCCCATAAGTCCCATAAGCCCTCTTCCCTCTGCCCGTTCTCCAATCAACCCCCTCCCACTTCTCTGTCCTGGTACTCCCCTACAATGCTGGATCAAGCCTTTCCAGGTCTGAAACTAATAGAAAAGAAACTGGGGAAGGCCCTTGAGAACATGGGCACAGGGGTAAAGTTTCTGAACACAACACCAATAGCTTATGCTCTAAGATCAAGAATTGACAAATGGGACCTCATAAAATAACAGTTTCTGTAAGGCAAAGGACACTGTAAAAAGGACAAAACAGCAACCAACAAATTAGGAAAAGATCTTTACCAACCACCCTACATCCGACATGAGGGCTAATATCCAATATATACAAAGAACTCAAGAAGTTAGACTCCAGAGAGCCAAATAACCCTATTAAAAATGGGGTACAGAGCTAAACAAAGAATTTTCACCTGAAGAACTTTGAATGGCTGAGAAGCACCTTAGGAATTGTTCAACATCATTAGTAATCAGGGAAATGCAAATCAAAACAACCCTGAGATTTCACCTCACACCAGCCAGAATGGCTAAGATTAAAAACTCCAGGAGACAACAGGTGTTGGTGAGGATGTGGAGAAAGAGGAACACTCCTCCACTGCTGGTGGGTTTGCACGATGGTACAACCACTGTGGAAATCAGTCTGGCAGTTCCTCAGAAAACTAGGCTCAGTCTTTTCTAAGATTCATTTTTGTTATTTTTAAATTGTATATTATTTTGAATTTAAATGTGTTCATCTCAGTGTTGGTATGTGACGGATGTGAATGCAGGTGCCTGAAGAGTCCAGAAGAGGGCATCAGACCCCTTGGAGGTAGAGTAGAAGCTGCCAAATGGAAATGCTGGGAACCGAACTCAGGTCCTCTGCAAGAGCCAACTATTTAGCCTCATAATTGGCCAATTCTTGTATCTGCTGACATTCTCCATGTCTATTAAAAATGTTAACACATGGACTAAAATGACATGGCTTATAGCCCTTGCCATCACAGTAAATAATAGTAGCAGGACGCTTGTCATCAGTGAGCGACCAGAGACACTCTGTTTGGGTGTAGGTTCCAGCCTTGCTGCTCTGAACAATGACTGTTGATTGTGCATGCTCCCCTTCGCCCAGATCTGATTATAGCAGATGGTAATGTGCAGAAGCAGAAATACATGTCTAGAAATAATTCTATTTGCAAACGGGTCTTGCGTAAGTTTGGAGAATGCTCTGTTCAGAGCGTGCAAAGCAGTGCAACAAATTTTAAAGTAACTTTTATTGACCTCAAAAATTGTAAGCTAAAAGCACTTGAGTTCATTTAAAAAGCAATTTTATTGAGTTAATGGTGGGTGTAAAGAATTAAATCAATAGAAACCCACTTGCCATTAAGCTAAAAACACTTTGTTAAATTTAAAACAACACAGCTAACAATGTGTGTTCTCCCCTGGTCTGTCGTCTTCATAACACTTCATCCCGACTTCAGGTTAATTTTCTACTTTTCCTTTTCCCTTTGGCTCTTGATGTGGGTTTTAAAATTGCAGGTAAGGTAGCGAACGGGTAGCGCATACCTAAACTCCTAACACTGGGGAAGGAGAGTTAAGAGCATTGCAAGTTCAAAGCTAGCTTGAGCTATAGAGTGAGGCGCTGCGTAAAAATATAAAGCAGGTACATGCAGGGGACCATCATATGTGTATCAGTTACTTTGATCACTCTGACAAAAGCAGCTAACAACAGAAGTGTTTATTTTGGCTCACGGTCTGAAGGCACCACCGCAGAGAAGGCAGAGCAGGGGGAACCTGAGGCAGCTGGTCTCGTGGCATCCGGTAGGTCCCAATTGCCTGTGACACCAGTTCAGGGGCATTCAATGCCAGTTTCTGGTCTCTGTGGGCACTTATACTCACATGCACACACACACACACACACACAAACACACACACATAACTACAAATTAAATCTTTAGAAAAGGAATAATCAATGATAACAGCTTGTATTATTTGAGTATTTTTATCTCCTAGGTGTAGGCATATTCTTTTGGCTACTTTATTGGCTTCTTATATCGACCACCCTGCCAACCCTTATTTCATCCTAATCCCTTCCAAACCCCCAACACTAGGTAAGGGAGAAAGAAGGCTAGATGGGAAAGGGGCCTAGACTCTTAGAATACTTCCTGCTGACTAGGGACATTGAGTTCCCTGAGGCAAGTCTAAGCGTTGTCATCAAAGTATCTCCAACTAGCAACCCAGCCACCCAGCAATGGCAAATACAACAGCACAAACAAGCAGCAGCAGGGACCAGCAGCAGCATAGGGACCAGCAGCAGCAGCAGCATCAGGACCAGCAGCAGCAGCAGCATCGGGACCAGCAGCAGCAGCAGCATCGGGACCAGCAGCAGCAGCAGCATCGGGACCAGCAGCAGCAGCAGCATAGGGACCAGCAGCAGCAGCAGCATAGGGACCAGCAGCAGCAGCAGCATAGGGACCAGCAGCAGCAGCAGCATAGGGACCAGCAGCAGCAGCAGCATCAGGACCAGCAGCAGCCGCAGGGACCAGCAGCAGCATGGGCAGGGGTTGAGGCCACAGTAGCTGCCACAGGCCCCTCTCAGGTTCTCCCATCCCAAACCTAAACTATCTGCAGCTGGAAAAAAGAAAGAAAAAAGAAAAAGAAAATGAAAAAAAAATCACACCTCTCCTAGCATCTGTGCATAATCTGATGCAGCCCTATATCCCACACCTGGGACTAAAGTAAAACCATATCCACACCACATAGCTGGGTTTTTCAATAAACCAAAATTCTCACTCCACCTAGGCACCAAGATACATTCTCCACTTAATCCTCTATTATAAACTGCAGCCCAAGGGAGGTGCATTATTATAACTCCTGTTTGACGGGGATGGACACTTAAGGTGGAGTGTGTCTGTCGTCCACAGTGGACAGGTGAGTGGCCCTGGCAGTCTGGTCAACGAGACTTATCCACCCCTGCCTTTCTGACCTTTCAAACTCTTCTCAAGCTACTGCTGAGGGTGGGGTTTGGTTTATAGTTTGGTTTTCTTCAAGGAGAGCTACAGTCAGGCCACACTCCTACCGCAATCAGAGGACCGGCCTCCCACAGTGAATGCAACCTTGCTTATTGAACTGAAGAAGCCAGCGACTTCTCAGAAAGTGGGCGCTATTCCTATTACATGCAGGCCACCATGGCACCAGTGGGTGTATCTTGCCAGGCGGGGCTGTACTGCGGCTCAAAGGTTTCAGAGCTGGCTAATAGTAGATTGCTTTGTTCGTCAAGTAGTGAGCATAACACTTTCCAGTACTGGGAAGACTAGTCAGTAGGCGTGAGCTCCCAGGTGAGTGCCAGCCCGGTTTCTTCATATTCCATGACCCAGTATGGAGAGTCTCCAGTAACAGTGTCTTACTGTCACGTTCTGGAGGGTAGCCAAGGGCAATGACAGTACCCTGGACTATTTGGGGAGGGGGCTGTGGGATTTCACTGAACAGCAGCTCCAAAAGAGAGAACCCATTCCTGAACTGAGCTCTCCACTCATTATCCTGTGGTGTCTGGGTGGGGTGTTGCTGTTCTACAATGGGATAACTCCATCTAAAGATCATTTTTCTATGTATGTATTGTTGGAAGTTTCTATAGTGGTCGGTTCCTATGTGACTCTTTGAAATGTCTTTGATGGACATCACTCTACCTGCTTCGTATTTCCCCCTCCCCAGCTCCCCTACCCCTTGAGGTTCTATTCGTTTTCCTTGCCATTTTATAATACTGGGTTCTATTTCCCATCCCTAGTAAGCCCCTCCCCTGGCCTCTCCCCAGTTTACTGGCCTCCAGTGCAGCACACACATGTAATGTTTAAAGCTACCATTTTGCAGAGGGATCTGCACCCATCCCCTTGGGCACTGTGCTTAGGCTGATGTCCGAAGGCTAGAGAGATCATTCAGTTGGCAGCGTGTTTACTGATGCGCAAGCCTGGGGACCTGGATTTAGTCCCCTGCACTCAGTGTTCTAAAAAACTAGATCTGGTGGCACATGTTTGTCATCCCATCTGCGAGGAGGTGGAGAGAGGAGGATTCCTGATTGTGATCGACAGCCTAGATAAATTGGAGAGCTCCAGATAAAAGTGGGGAACCCTGTCTCAAAAACAAATAGATCGGCGGGATGGATAGTATTTCTGAGGAACAACAGGCAAATTTGTGCTCTGTCCTCTGCAAGCACAGATGCATACTTACATAGGTACATGCACACACACATGCACACACACATATGCACGCACAAGCTTCTAGGGAGGTCATGGGCTTGGAACAGAACCATCTGCTGCAAAACTGACTTCAGCTCCATGCTGTTCTCCAGGTCCCCAGCCTGGTCTCTGCTAGCATTAGGAATATATTCTGCCTACCTGGGATCAGATTTCCAATAGTAGCAGTAAGCGTAGGGGGCAGGCCTTGCTGGAACAGGTCCATCTCCACCTTTAGGGTCAGTCTCTCCATTGGGGGAATCCCATGGCCAGTGCATGGGGCAGGGTTTTGGGGCTCAGTTGTTTCTAATGAATGCACATATTTTATGATCCCAAAGCCAGGGTCACAGACCGTGTCACCTCATCTTCGGGGCGGGCTGCCGTGCAGAAAAATACATTGGTGAAACCCACACACACCAGGGGAAAAGAGGAAGCCCCTGGACTGCAGATGTTTCCCAAGAACCTTTGCAGCCAGATAGCCCCTTTCAAGGATCAAAATGAAGGCCTGGCTGACAGAGGCAGCGTCTGAGGTCTGTCTCGGAGTCTCCAGCACATATATCAGTTTCGGTTTCCCCTGCGTGCACGGGCTGGGGAGGGGAAGGCCCTGATATACTGTGAAATGTGCTAAAGCTGGTTTGTTTCGGGTGTCCGTGCTTTGTGACACCTGCCTGTGTGTTGCATGGATGCTGTGATGCAACTGTCTGGGAATTCGTGTGCGACCCCAAGTGTGTAAGGATGCCAGCTTACCCCACAGTGGGTGGGCACAGCCCCGCCAGGCCTGTGTTGGCTTATGTTCCCCTCCTCAGCTGTGGGGCACTCTCACACTGGCTAGATGGCAGGCTGGCAGCAATGAGCAGAACAAAGTGAGGCTGTTGGTTTCGGAGCACTTACAAGTCTCTCAAAATCCAGGTCAGTGGGTCTTTCTCAGTCCTTGCAACCTTCACAGAAATCTCAGCCAGTTGTGACCTTGAGGCTCGAAGAGGGAACTCCCAAGGTGTCCTAGCAACTCCTTTCAGTATGGAGAGCAGGGAAAACAGGTCTGGAAGGAGATACCTCAGGCAGTCAAGTATATGCCTTCTAAGTACAAGGACCTGAGTTTGGTTTCCCCATGCTTAAAAAGGCCAGGTAATGGCAGTGCATGTTTGTAAGGCAGACACTTGGGAGGCAGAGATAGGGAGGCCCTTAGGGAATCACTGGCTAACCGAGTTGGCAAGTTCTAGGTCAGTGAGAGACCCTGTCTCAGCAAACCCATGAAGGATGGCACCCGAAGAACTTGTACTGTTGTACAAGGGTTACTCTGACCTCCACACATAGGTGCACAGATGTGCATGCTCCTCCCACACTTGCACATGCGCGCGCGCGCGCACACACACACACACACACACACACACACACACACACACACGCTTATGAAGAAAAACACCCAGGCATTCATGAATAGATGATGGATGAAGAAAACGGACTACGACATAGACAAATTTCACAATTATGCTATGTGACAGATAGTTGTTGGCAGTATGGCTTACATACATAGCATCCAGGAAAGGTCACAGGTATTAACTACTGCCATGGGGAGCAGTTTTCAGTCAGGAGTATCTTGAGGTCCCCCATGAGGTGCTAGCCAAAAAGGACTGCAAAATAGCTGGGTCTTTGCTTCGTTGTTGTCGTTGGTTTCTTAGAAAACTGTGTTCCATACGGAAGGAAGGAAGTTAAACCAGACAAAGCATCAGAGCAGCAGCAAGAAGCTATGTGGGACAGCTGCTCAAAGGTATGCTTCACAGGACAGCAACTCACATATATGGTTCCACAGGACAGTATATATGGTTCCACAGGACAGTATATATACTCAAGTGTATAGCTCCATAGTACAGCAACTTGAATTCACGGCTCCTTGGGACAGTTGCCTTTGTTGTTTTCTAGCCTTTCTGTCTGCAATCTTCCTGCTCTAGAATCCTCAGCCCTAACTTTACCGCAAGGCAAGGCCTTCCTCCCCACTAACGCCCACAGAGGTCCAGACGGTGGAGCCACAGCAGGAGCAAGCTGGAAAGTATTTCTGAACTTTTTATCTGAGTGGTTTGAGCTTTGTCCTAGTATTGGCATCTGCCATACAGGGGTGCCGCCTGGGCCACTCCCATTTCTTGTCTTCATAGCCTGGATTATTCAAGCAGGATGCTATGAAGTTATTAAGAGAAAAGAATTTCACACTTCAAGCAAACAACTGAAAACCGCAGATCTTCCCTTTTATACAAAGTTGTACTAGCTTAGAGATCTGAGACGAGGGGCCCAGTAGTGTGATGAACGGCCAGTTACAGACACACAACTAGAATCGCTGTGTCTTGGCTGGACGTTGTCACTCCTAGATCCCTTGAAGAAGGGCAAGCTCCAGCCAGGCAGAGAGGGGTGACACTGGATTCCTCAACTCCTCTTTTTATCCCCGTCTCAAGAACTCTGGGAGCTCCTGGACCCCTCTTCAGCCCTCACTGGTGGTGTCTGTGCTGCCAGAGAAGAATGATTATTGCTGGATTATTCTGTGCTGTGGGGCTGTCCCTGGAGACTGCTGGGAGCGTGTTTTGCTAGCTCAGCTGTTTTTCAGCCTGCCCTGCCCAATGATGTCAGCTGTGATGTCTCTTCACTCAGGAATCTCCCCCACCCTCCCGCTGCTCACCACCTCAGCTCCTCTTTTGGTCCAGCCAGCGATGTCTTCATCTAATTCTCCCCTTTTCCCTGGTCTCTCTACTTTTTGACGTCCTTGAGGCTGATAGTGTTTGTCAGGTCTGTCTTTAACTCTGGGGAAAGAGCTGGTGGAGCCATCTGTGGGTTTTGGAGAGCATCCCTGCTTGTAATTATTTTTCCTGGAGTCGTCCTCGATGGAGCAAGGGCCCATTGTTGTTTCATTAGCAGTTGTCGCCTGGGTTTTCTCAACACAGAGTGTGTCTTGAGGGGTGGTGACGATGGCATGGGGGTGTCTCAGAAATACAATAGTTGTTGATTTCTTCATAGACAATTGGATGAAGAAGTCAGTCCCCAGGACAAGGCTCGGTTTGATGGCCCACAGCATTTGGTTTCAGGGTTCCCACAACAGGGCTAAGATTTTCGTCACTTCTCAGCCCTGATGTCAGGGAGCTGTCAGAAACTCAGCAGAAATGGAAAACGGGGAACTTTCTCCTCACAGCAGGAAGTCCTTGTCCGGGAATAATGAGCAAAGATGAAATCATCACAAGCCATCTAAAAGGCTTGGAAATTTCTGTTAATTACCTTGAAAGACAGTGAGAATTACAGAGAGAGAAATTAAATAACACCCTCCTTCTGTACTAGAAAAAAAAAGGTTGGTTACTAGAGAACTAGACAAAGGGTTCTCTTGTCCCTTTCTTTCCCTCTTTCTCCCCCCTCTCTTTCTTATCCACCCCCATCTGGTATGGTGGTGGTGGTGGTGGCGGCAGCCCATGTCTCTGTGTGTGTGTGTGTGTATGTGTGTGTGTACAGGAGTGCCATGGTCCTCATGTGAAGGTCAGAGGGCAAACCTTGGAATGCTGTTCCTAGCTGTCCACCTTGTTGGAGGCAGAGTCTCTTGTTCTCTATGCATATAGGATTGTCATTGTACTTCCTGTAGTAGCACTGGGATTCCAGATAGTCCCTTATCTTACTGGATGGCTTCAGGTGGGACTGTTTATGTATAAGTTTTCTCTCTTAAAAAATGTAGTTTTAAAGAGATGATCTGTTAGACTGTTGACAGCCTATCATTCTAGAGTCTGTCATTTGAGATATCTTTTAGCAGAAACCTGGGGGCAGGGCAATGTTCTGGGTCCTGCAGGGACACAAAGGAGTGTACCAGAGTCCTCCACATCAGCAGTTTTGTTGTGAAGATCCGCCACTGCATTCAGCTCAAGCAGAACCAGTCCTCTATTAGGCTAACAGATCTGTGCCAAAAGGAATTGGCTTCATGTGAATAGAGTGTTAGCAATTAGAACACTAATTGTTTAAATGTAAATGATTGCTTATAAAGTGCTTAAAAAGGACCACTTCTGCTAAATAGGTTGAGCAATCCTCTTGCAATTGCATTCATCTTTTAGGTTGTTTAGAAAGAGAAAAAGGTTAGTGCTCTTTTTCATAGGCTGTTATTATAACTATTTATGATTTATGCTCTGCCGCCTCTGTAAAAGGATTTGGAGGCAGCTGAAAGCAGAAAACACACACAAACCGTGACAATTAAAATTTGCAAAAAGGGGGAAAATTAAAAAGACAACAGAAAGCAATTACAGAAGGGGGGAGATGGGATTTCCAGAAAACCTGGGACACATCCATGAGTTTCTTCCTGGCCCTGGACCCAGGTGAGCTTGAGTTTCATTTGCTCTTTAAAGGCAAAGGCGGCCAGAAGAGCACAGAGGGCAGCAGGTAGCCCCTTCATGTCATCAAGCCTGGACCACACCTACAGTTCTATGGATAGCTGGGATTCTTTCCCCAAAGGCCCAAACAGAAGATGGACTGCAGACAAATTCTTAGGATACTATGTGTCCTTGTTTAATTTCTGTCCCTGTGATAAAATACCCTGACAAAAAGTAACTTAGAGGAAAAGGTAGTTTATTTTGTTTTACATGTCCGTTCTTGGGAAGTCATGGTAGGAACTTCAAATAGCTAGTCAAATCACACTGCAAAAGACTAGAAGACAGGGGAAGACAGGGGAAGACAGGGGAAGACAGGGGAAGACAGGGGAAGACAGGGGAAGACAGGGGAAGACAGGGGAAGACAGGGGAAGACAGGGGAAGACAGGGGAAGACAGGGGAAGACAGGGGAAGACAGGGGAAGACAGGGGAAGACAGGGGAAGACAGGGGAGAAATGAATGTCTTCTTGCTTACTTGTGTTCAGCTCAGTTTCTCCATCTATGCATTTTAGGACCTTGCCACCCCAACATCTAGGGGATGGTGCCACCCACAATGCACTAGGACTTTCCACATCAACTAACGTAATTTAAGACAATCCCCACAGATACGTCCATGTCCATAGGACAACCTGACCTAAACAATTCCTTTTTGAATCTCTTTCTGGGTTACTCAAAGGAACAATTAAAGCTAACCATCATAGTGTGGTAATTGTATACATTATCAGTAGTCTCCAAATTATTTCTATTATGTAAATATCAGAAAAGTATTCCTTATATGATGCCCTCCAATATTTGCATACTTGTTGACATAAATTGTCTGCATAAACTATGGCCCCAAATGTTCTGTATATTGTGAAATACATGAAAAAATAAATATTCAACGTGAAAATTAATATGGATAGTTCAAACATGTTTCACTCATTCTAATACCATGGTTTCATTTGGATGTTTAGATGTTAGTGAGGAAGGAGAGATGGCCCCATGGTTATGGGAACTCAATGATTTTTGAGAGGACTTCAGTTCTATTCTCAGCATCTGTGTCAAGTGGCACACCACCCCCTGTATGTCCAGCTCCAGGGATCTTGTGCCCACTTTTGGTCTCCGTGGATACCTGCACTAATGGACAAGCATATATATAGACCCAAATAAATAAACAAAAATAATCCTTTACATGTTAATGAATAAAGGCTTATACAGTGGTTGAAAGGTAAAAGTTTTAATAAGTAATACAACTAATGTTCTCTTGTATTTACTTAAATGTCTTTAAAATTTCAACTCCGTACCCCATTTTTTGATAGGGTTATTTGGTTTTCTGGGATCTAACTTCTTGAGTTCTTTGTATACATTGGATATTAGCCCTCTGTCAGATGTAGGGTTGGTGAAGATCTTTTCCCAATTTGTTGGTTGCCAAATTGTCCTTTTGACAATGTCTTTTGCCTTACAGAAACTTTGTAATTTTATGAGGTCCCATTTGTCTATTCTTGATCTCAGAGCATAATCTATTGTTGTTCTGTTCAGGAACTTCCCCCTGAGCCAATGTCCTCAAGGGTCTTCCCCAGTTTCTTTTCTATTAGTTTCAGTGTGTCTGGTTTTATGTGGAGGTCCTTGATCGGCTTGGAGTTGAGCTTAGTACAAGGAGATAAGAGTGGATCAATTCTCATTCTGCATGCTGACCTCCAGTTGAGACAGCACCATTTGTTGAAAAGGCTATCTTCTTTCCACTGGATGTTTTCAGCTCCTTTGTCGAAGATCAATTGGCCATAGATGTGTGGGTTCAATTCTGGGTCTTCAATCCTATTCCATTGATCTACCTCCCTGTCACTGTACCAATACCATGCAGTTTTTAACACTACTGCTCTGTAGTATTGCTTGAGGTCCAGGATACTGATTCCCCCCGAAGTTCTTTTACTGTTGATAATAGTTTTAGCTATCCTGGGTTTTTTGTTATTCCAATTTAAGAATTGCTCTTTCTAACTCTATGAAGAACTGAGTTGGGATTTTGATGGGGATTGTGATTAATCTGTATATTGCTTTTGGCAAGATTGCCATTTTAACTATATTAATCCTGCCAACCCACGAGCATAGAAGATTTTTCCATTTTCTGATGTCGTCTTCAATTTCCTTCTTCAGAGACCTGAAGTTCCTGTCATACAAATCTTTCACTTGTTTGGTTAGAATCACACTGGGACACTTTATATTGTTTGTGGCTATTGTGAAGGGTGTCATTTCCCTAATTTCTTTCTCAGCCTGCTTATCCTTTGAGTACAGGAAGGCTACTGATTTGCTTGAGTTGATTTTATAAGCAGCCACTTCGCTGAAGTTGTTTATCAGCTGTAGGAGTTCTCTGGTGGAGTTTTTTGGGTCACTTATTTTTTTTGCTTTAATCTTAATAAAAAATACTTTATTTACATTCCGATCTTTGCTATCGGCCTCACTGCCATCTCAGTTCCAAATCCTATTTCTGCTCCCCCTTACCTTCAAGAGGGTGCTCCCTCTCCACAAGGACTCCCCCTTTCCTGGGGCCTCACCTCTCTCGAGGATTAAGGACATCTTCTCTCATTAAGGCTAGACCAGGCAGACCTCGACTACATATGTGTGTGGGGGCGAGGTGAGGGGGGCTCAGACAAGCTCTTGTATGCTCCTGATTGGTGGCTCAGTCTCTGGGAGCTCCCTGGGGTCTGGGTTAGTTTGAGACTACTGGTCTTCCTATGGGGTCACTGTCCCCTTCAGCTTTTTCAACCATTCCCCTAATTTAACTATGCGGGTTCCCCGTGGTAGTCCAATGGTTGGGTGTAAATATCTGCTTCTGTCTCAGTCAGCTGTTGGCTGAACCTCTCAAAGGACAGCCATGCCAGGCTCCCATCTGTAAGCACATCATACCTTCAGTAACAGTGTCAGGCCTTGGTGCCCGCCCCCCATGAGATGGATCCCAATTGTGGCCAGTCATTGGACCACCTTTCCTTTAGTCTCTTCCCCATTTTTATTCCTGCAGTTCTTTTAGACAGGAACAATTCTGGGATAGATAAATTGACTATGTGTTAAACTACTCCCTCCACTTGAGGCTCTGTCTGTCTACTGGAGGTGGGCTCTCTGGGTTCCCTCTTCCCAATGTTGTGCATTTTGACTAAGGTCACCCCCATTGAGTCCTGAGAATCTCCTACTTCGAAGGTCTCTGGAACTTTCTAGAGGTCCCCCCTATCCCCCAGGCTGCTTATTCCATTCATTCTCCTGGCCCTCTGGGATTCTCTTCTGTCCCCGCCCCCCATACCTTATTCTGTTCCGCCTTTCCCCTCCTCCTCCCCTCTCCTATCCACATCCCTCCCTCCCTCCGTCCCTCCCTCCCTCCCTCCGTCCCTCCCTCCCTCCCTCCCTTCGCCTCCTGTAATTATGTTCTTTCCCATTCTACGTGGGATTAAAGCATCCTCACTTGGGTCTTTCTGCTTGTTAAACTTATATTCTGTGAGTTGTATCCTAGGTATTCTGTACTTTTGGCTAATATCATTTATTAGTGAGTATAGTACATACCATGCCTGTCCTTTAGGGTCTGGGTTATCTCACTCAGGATGATATTTTCTAGTTCCATAGGTGGTCCAATGACTGGCCACAATTGGGCTGCAAAATTCATGATGTCCTCTTTCTTAATAGCTGAATAGTGCTCCATTTTGTAAATGAACCATATTTTCTGTATCCATTCTTTCACTGAGGGACATCTGAGTTGTTTCCAGCTTCTGGCTATTACAGATAAGGTTGCTGTGGACATAGTGGAGCATGTGTCCTCGAGGTATGGTGGGACATCTTTTGGATATATGCCCAAGAGTAGGTAGAACTATTTCCAATTTTCTGAGGAACTGCCAGATTGATTTCCAGAGTGGTTGTAACAGTTTGCAATCACACCTGCAATGGAGGAGTGGAGGAGTCTTTCTCCACATCCTCGCCAGCATGTGCTGTCATTTGAGTTTTGATCTTAGCCATTATGACTGGTGTGAAGTGGAATCTCAGGGGTTGTTTTGATTTACATTTCTCTGATGACAAAGGACTTTGAACATTCCTGTAAGTGTTTCTTGGCCATTCGAGATTCTTCTGTTGTGAATTCTGTTTAGCTCTGTATCCAATTTTTTAATTGGGTTTTTTTTTTTTGGTTAACTTCTTGAGTTCTTTATATAATTTGGATATTAGCCCTCTATTAGATGTAGGGTTAGTGAAGATTTTTTTTTTATCCAAACTGTAGGTTGTTGATTTGTCGATTTGACAGCACCTTTTGCCTTCCAGAAGCTTTTTAGTCTCATGAGGTCCCATTTATCAATTGTTGATCTTAGAGCTTGAGCCATTGGTGTTCTGTTCAGGAGATTTCCCCCTGTGCCAATGAGTTCGTGGTTCTTTTCCACTTTCTCTTCTATTAGATTCAGTGTATTTGGTTTTACCTTGAGATTGTTGATCCACTTGGACTTGAGCTTTGTGAAAGGTGAATAAATACGGATCTATTTCCATTCCTCTACATACACACTGCCAGTTAGAGTAGCACCATTTGTCAAAGATGCTTTCTTTTTTTCCCCCACTGTATGTGTTTTGGTTCTTTGTGAAAGATCAAGTGTCCATAGGCATATGGGCATGTCTGGGTTCTTGGTTCTATTCCATGGATTGACCTGTCCATGTCTACCAATACCATGTAGGGTTTATGACTATTGCTTTGTAGCACAGTTTGAGGTCAAGGATGGTGATTCCCTTGGAAGGTCTTTTATTGAGATCTGTTTTGGCTATTCTGGGTTTTTTGCTTCTCCATATGAAGTTGAGAATTGGTCTCCCTCCTGCCCTTCTTCCCCACTGCCTTCCTTTTCACGCTTATCTCTTCCTCCCCCTCCATTCTTTTCTTTCATATTCTTCCAGTCCATACTTCTCTCTTCTTTCCACCTCTCCTCTCCTTATTTTTGTGTTCATCCCCCTTGATCCCTCTTTCCCCACATTCTTCCTTCTCTTTCTCTCTCCATCCCTCTCTCCCACTGTCTCTTGTATCATCCTTTGTCACAGCTCCCTCTAAGATGCTGACTCTTTGGCCTCCCGAATACTCTGAAAAGATTGCACTGTGCTCATCTTGATCTCAACATCCTACCTAATCATACCTGTAGTCAGTCCCCTTTACCCAGCTAGATAATGAGTTAACAGGGATGAGAACAATGCCGTCCACATACTTTCAACACTCACCTCCGGTTTCTCTGTTCATCCCTCTCAGGCCCCAGTTCCACCTGAGAACATGCTTAGGTTGAGGATATCATGGCTGGATGGCCTTCCCATTTGAAGACTCCTATTCTCTGAGAAGTCTCATGCCTCCTTGGTAGAAATGCAGAAAGTCTCAAGTGATGAAATTCTTCTTGGTCAGTAAGAAACAGGCACACACAGCAAATATATATTTCCTTTCATAAGTTAAAATCTTGGCAATGGTGAAAGGAAAGGTATTGGCTCTTCTGGCCCCATTATGTGTGGACCTGCTCACTTGACAGTGTTTAAAAGCCCCCACCCCTGGGAGAGGGCTTGGGAAATGATGCTGGTGTTGCTACACAATCATTATACACACCCATATAACTTTTCTCTGTACCATCTGCATTTTCTTTTTTTCCATTTGGTGCAGTGGTCACCAGAACAAGGCAACTGAGCAAACTTACACAAGATGGCATTTAGGCAAGAAACTAGAAAAAAAGATACCTTTGATGGTTAATCTCGACTGTCAACATAATAAGATATAGAATCACTATGGAAACAAACCTTTGAACATATTTGTTGAGGGATTTTCTAGATTTTCAAGATTCTTAGGATCTAGAATGCAAGAGTGATCTTCATGTGTGCTTTCTAACTTCCACACATTTGCACTGAGAATGCATACATTCTCATTTCTATGATAAATGAAGTGGAAAGACCAATCCTACATGCTAGTAGCACCATTCCATGGACTGGGGTCCTGGGCTGAACAACAACAACAACAACAACAACAAAGTGAGCTGAGCACCAGCCTCCATCTCTCTCTTCTTCCTGACTGTGGATGTCCTGTGACCAGCTGCCTCACGCTCCTGCTGCCCTGACTTCCCTGGCATGAAAGACTACACTTTCAAACTGTGAGCTAAAATAAACTCTTTCTTCCACAAGTTCTAATTGTCAAGTATTTTGCTATATCAATGAGACAAGTCAATAATACTATACCTTGAGTCTTTATGTTAGGAAGACTGATGGGTAGGTTGTACCTTTGCCCCATCTGCAAAATTGACCTTGACAAACACTGCAGTTACACTGACTTGTGGTCAAGATACCTGACTAGTTTTATATTTGCTCAAACTCATTCAATTGAATGGGAGTGGGCAGAAGGGAGATATCCACTTAAAGCAGAACTTCTATTTATAATCTGTGTGATAAAGAATCTTAGATCAACATAATTCCCATGTAGGAATATAATTTTATAAAAATACCTCTTGCATTCAGAGAGACTGAACTTTTGCTAGACCCCACAGCCAAGTTAATAATATACCTTGAAGTCATTTAAGAATGTTTACTTAGCCTGCTGTCCTACTGTGTATTCAGCCTGTTTAAGCTTAACCTGAGTTTAAAAAGAACAATGTAGCAGCCTCCTTAACATGCTTTGGATTTTCCCTGCTATCAGCTTTTACAGCCTAGGCTAATGCATAGCTCTAATTTAAATTCTATAATCTTCCATTCCCTTTACTCAGAATAATGTAGGTGTGTGTTGTGGTAATCATTTACTGAAAGCAGCCAACAGGTTGGAAACAATCTTATAAAACAAATATCCATCATAAATGTTGGCAACGGTATGTAGAAATAGCCTGATAGTGTCTGTCTGTGGTTAGATTTGCTATTCCAAGTCAGTTGGGGTCAATAAAAATGACTTTTCTCCTTGTAAAACTGTGTTAAAGATTTCTGTAGAGAGTCTCTCATCCCTTTATTGTGACATGCTTTCTATACTGTTCAATAAATTCAGAGCAAAGTATTATGCAAGGGACACACAGCAATAGAGACAGATTCAGACAGATTACAGACAGGCCAGTCGATAGAAATTACAGACATATGGAAGACACAGAAAAAGAACTGGAGAACACGTTTGGGTTTTCTTTTCATCAAGTTAAACCAAGAGGAAACTTTGTTTTCATTCTTTAATGTGCCATCAACACATTTGGTGCCTCTGAGGTTATCCTTAATGCATTAATCATCACGCTTGTAGAGGTTTAGAAAATGACAAATGGAGAGCAGGAGAAACAGTAGCTAAGGGTGAATGAATGAATAGCTGGGGTGTGTGGTCAAGAAAATACAGTGCTATCAGGTGAGAGACTGTATGTAGCTCAGTGCAGATGTGTAGAAGCTAGAAACCACATGTGAAGATCACTCTTGTTTTCTAGATCCTATGAATCTTGAATGGTTTCTAGAAAACTGGGAAGCAGGGATCAGAGATGGCTCAGTAGATTAAAGTGCTTGCTAAGCAACCTTGAAGGTTAGAGTTTAGATACCCAGGCTATACAGCAGTGGGTGGGTGTGGCAGTTGGTAGTAATCCTGGTTCTCATAGACAGAAACTGACTTCCCAGGGCAAGCTGGACAAACCAAATTGATAAGGTCTCAGGTAAGCGAGGTCCTGCTTCAGTAAGAAGAGTGAAGAATGATAAAGGAAGATAGCAGATGCCAAATCTCTGGTTTCCACATATACCTGCGCACATGTGTACCTGCAAACATGTGTACCCATATACATAAAAACATTCATGAATGCATACCACACACACATGTCCCCCCCAAACCCTAAGATGATATGCTAAGGGAGACCCTTGCTCACATGACCTAATGATGGGCTGAACCACATTGCTCATGAGTGACTCTTCCTTTACCCATTGCCTCCACTATCAATGTGTGAGAGCGACAAATGTAGCACTGTTGGTAGGAGCCCACTACCTAAGGAGGAGGTCTCATGACCATCTGATGTTAATTGTCTAGTTACAGGGACACTTAGAGAAAGCTTACTTGAGATGTAATCTTAATGGAAAATAGTTGGTTTGAAAAAAGAGCTAGATTTACTTAGTCACCAAGAATAATTCCTGTATCTAATAGTTCTGTACAAGCTTGTTGTAGGGTTCAAATAATAATAATAATAATAATAATAATAATAATAATAATAATAAATGAATGAGCAATGAGGACAAAAAATAGGAAAATATATGTAGAAACAGTTTTGTGTAATGAATTATTTTTTAAATAAGCTTACTGGTCTGTATGCATGTACATGTGTGCACATATGTGTATGTATATGTGTTTGTACACAATGTGTTTATGCTAGAGGACAACTTAGAAAACCATTTTATTTAAAAAATGAATTCATCTATGCATGTGTACGTGATGGGGAGCATGTGTGTGTCACAGGACCTGTGTGGAGACCAGCGAACAGCTTTATGGAGTCAGTCCTCTGCTTTCACCTTGACTTGAGTTCTTGGGATTAAATTCAGGTCTCCAGATTCGCACACCTAGCGCCTTTGTCTACTGAGCGATCTCCCTAGCTCCTTGTTTAGCTTTTAAAAGAGTTTTGCATAGTAAATATGGAAAATTGACCAGCTGGGATGCTCACGGATAGCACTAAACATGTCCTAACAGCTGGAATGGCAGCAAAGACTTTCACAGGACACTCATGTGTACCCACCAGCGTTTCTTTGGCACAGTGCCCTGGCTGGTGGCCATTCCTCTCCTTTCACAGAAGAGAACTGGAAGAGATGGAACATTAGTAACTATTCCTGGGGTCAACATCAGAGTCCTGTCTGCCTTGGGTGTCTGAGAAATTCAAGGTAACTAGAACAGAGAGAGGCAGAGAGGCACTTGGGTATCAAGAGCTGCTCAGTATCTGCATTAAAATCAAGAAGTGTACACATTGACTGATCTGAGGAACAGGGCCTTGTGATCAAGGGTAGGGAGTCAAGTCTTTTTTTTTTTTATTTCATTCAATGATGGGTTCTTAACCTTGAAGATTTGGTTTTAATCTTTGTAATCCTAGGAAGGATTATTAGCTCTGTTTTACAGATTAAGCCGAAGTCAATTCATGTTGCAAATCTCTGCTTGTAGCTAAAGGCAAGTTGGAAATCAGAACATATGCTTTCAAGTTCATACACTGAAATCCTTACTCACGTGGGCTAGGGGGATGGCTCAGTCTATAAAGTGCTTTCTTTGCAACTTTGATGGCCTAAACTTACTCCTAGAACCAATAATAGTAAGCCTGGGGTGAGGAAGCACACTTGCAGTCCCAGCACGGAGGCAGACATGCAGAATCCTGAGGCTCACTGGCCGGCCAGTCCTAACCTACTTTGTAAGTTCCTACTTTGTGAGAGGCCCTGTCTCAAAAGAAATAAAGGGAGACGGTATCTTAGGAACAAGACTGAAGTTAGCACACCTAAGCACCTGTACAAATACAACACACACCGCAGCTTAATAAAACCATCCTTACTCTCAGGACTTCCAAATGTGACTGTACTTGAGCCAAGGTGATGGAGGCAAAGGAATCTGACGATGGTCCAGCTGTAATGCTGTTGTGCATAAAACATGGAGATAGGTACAAGAAAGGAAGTGTCCTCGGCCTGACACAAAGTCCTATATCATAGTCCTAATCCAATAAGGCTAGGATCCTTATGGGAAGGAGAGGCAGACAGACATGGCCACACAGAGATACCCTTGAAAAGGCATATGGTGGAGGGTGGCCAATCACAAGGCAAGGAGATGGTCACTGACACCTTGAGCTTGGGCTTACAGAACTAGGAGAAAATGTGTTTCTGTTGTGAGGGCTATGGTAGTTCCATCTAACTGAGGCAGTGTGTGGTGAGAATTCAAGCCCTGCATGGCCATGTCTTTGTGCTGAAGGAAAGATCATGAGAAAGGTGGAAGGCAGCCAGGCAGCGGGATGTTGAACTCAACCGGTAGAGGATGTTGGCCATTCAGGAGGGATGCAACAAGGGTCAGTGAGACCTCCTGGCTGAGGCGCCTGGGGCTGGGAAGGAGCATAGGGTTGAGAAAGACCTTGCTGGGTAAGAGGGAGCGGGATGACATTCTGGGCCACTGAACAGCTGCTTTCACTGAATCCCAGAGCCTCTACCCCTGCCTATTTGGCTGAACATTTGGCTAGCTAAATACACATGTGGACACAGAACTGAGGAATGTTGGCCCCAACCAAGCACAGGACAGGAGATGGTGTGTAAATCAGGGGTCTCTTCCCTCCAAGGCCAGAAGATGAGCAAAATAAAAAATCCAGTAACTTCTCATATGTAGTATGAGGCCAAGAGTGTGAGATCTGCTGAAGCTCACCCCCAAAGGAACTCAGCTTGGAATGAGAAAGACAACAATAGACCAGCCACACGGTTTAACACTGAACTTGGGGATATGTGAAGGGTGCGGGGTGGGGGGGGGGAGATCCCAGGCTGACACACAATGGATCAAATGTAATAAGACCTTTGAGGCCAATCAAATACTGTCATCCAGCCCCACACTCTGTCAAATAGTAAAAGCAGATGTGTTTGCAAACTGGCCAGAACTCAGAAGGCTTTTCTTGTGATTGGCAGGCACTTAGGTAGGAGGTTGCCAGGGATAGTGAGGGGGAAAATACTTTGGTTGAGAGCCAGACATAAGTATATCCCAAACCTTCCCCAACCCAGGCCCTCTAACAATAAGAAAAGAGCAAATCAATATTAGCTGGGCAAGAAGAGATCTATCTTCTGTAAAGTGGAAGAAACCCACATGATAGACAGGATAGGAGGAAGTGATAGTCCACATCCCTGAGATTATTCCGCTCCACTGTCTGATCTATCTCATCAAATACCAAGCAGTTAGAGCCAGTTGCAATAGTCTGAAGCTGAGGTATGTGTGGGGGACAAAGCTGCCATCTTGCCTTGGGAAACTCTTGCTCTCCGTGCTTCATCTAGAGCCTTTGGCCTCCTAGGATTTGGCTTCAGAAACAACCCCCAGCTTCCAGTACATTCTTGGGGAAAGAATCAGTGCTCTCAGCCTACAGCAAGCATCCAGAGAGTAGCCCATGCCCGTGTCTATCCCAGAGAGTGGCCCCACAAGAATGCATTGCCTCATGTGCACTGCTCAAGCTATAGCCAGACTGCCTAAGACCCTGGAAAGGCTGGCAGGTGGGTGGGGGGAGCCAAATAGAGTGGGTCAGGCTCCAAAACTAAGAATCCTCTCTTCGTTGTTCTCCTGACCTCTTAAGTAGGGTGGATTCTGTGTTCTTTCTAAAGGTTCATATCTTTTACTTCATTCTGGCCACAGACCTTGTTGTGGAGGACAAGGGTTAGTGCAGGAAGCACCCCAGAATCTCTGGTTATCTGAGCTGGTTACTCTGGTTACTCCTCGTGTGATTGTATTGAAAACAGGATAATATGGTAGCTCTGAGGCAAGTGTGAGCAGATGCTAGAGCCACAGCTTTCAGGGCCAAGAACATCCTTGTTTTCCCTGGAGAACAGCTGGATGAAGACATAATACTTCTCCTGGGCAGAAGTGAACCTGATGGAAAGTTCTAGAGGCAAGGAAGAAAACACACACACACACACACACACACACACACACACACACATGTGTGTGTGTGTGTGTGTGTATGTGTGTATATGTGTGTGTATATATGTGTATATATACGTATATATGTATATATACGTATATATATGTGTATATATGTGTGTGTGTATATATATGTGTGTGTGTGTATATATATATGTGTGTGTATATATATATGTGTGTGTATATATATATGTGTGTGTGTATATATATATATGTGTATATATATATGTGTGTATATATATATATATATATATAAAGACAATTGTGATGGATGTGTGGTGGAATCTATTGTGCCAAAACTTTATCTTATCAGTCTAGGGTACAGTGTTTCAGCATGATAGTGTTATGACCACAGTGTAGCAACTATAGTGTCTGACAGCCCACCATCCTCATAGTTCTGTCCCTCCCTCCCTCTTTTCCTCCCCTCCTTCCCTCTTTCCCTCCCTCCCTTTTCCCCTCCCTTCCTTCCTCTTTTTCTTCTCTTCCTCCTTCTTTCTCTCTCTGAAAGTAGGTAAGTAGGCTAATTCAATGATCAATGAGCTGCAGAAATCTTCTCATCTTTATCCCCCCATTCTCCTACCCCAACACTGGCGTTTGTCACCGTGCCTGGCTTTCTTCACATGGATCCTAACATTCAAATTTAGGTCCTCATGCCTGCAGAGGACCACCATCATCCACCAGCCTCTGCTTCCTGATTAAAGATGCGATGTTACCAGCTGCCTGCTGCCTTGATTTCCCCACCAGGAAGGATTACACCTTGAACTCTGAGCCACAATAAAACTTTTCTCTCTGAAGTTCATTTGTCAGACTCTTTTACCACAGATAACGAGCAATAGGGGAAACTGGGCCAACAAAGGTGAACAGGCGGTAACAAACTGGAGCATAAGGAGAATAGTGGATGTGGAATCCTGTTCCACGTAAGGAGGTTACAAGACTAAAGGGCGAAGCCACTAGCTTTGTGATAGCTCTATAGTCACAGAAGAACTTAATGGAAAAGAACTTATTGGTACAATGTAGAGATGGCTCAGTGGTGAGGAACATGTACTCCTCTTTTGAAGAGCTCAAGTTTGAATCCATTGTTTGAATCCAAGTTGAATGCCATTGTCAGGCATCTCATACTGCCTGTAACTGTAACTCCAACTCCGACTCCAGATGGATTTGATGACTCTGGCCTTAGTGGGCAACCGCCACAGACCAACACAGAAACACAAATGCATAACTAAAAATTTATTATTTATTTCTAATTTAATGCAATATATTATTGATATAGCTAACATAATATATAATACAATAAACATATAAATGTAAATACATGTCATTTTTATCTATATATATGTACATATGTATTTATGTAGTATATAATATAGCACATGTAAATATATAATAAATTAATATAAATTTGTTTAATCTATTATAGTAAATCTTTTCTAATTCTTTGTATTGTTCTCTTTGTTTCTAATTGATTGATTTCATCTCTGAGTTTGACTATTTCCTGCCATATGCTTCTCTTGGGTGTGTTTTCTTCTTGTTGTTCTAGAGCTTTCAGGTGTGCTGTTAAGTTGCTAGTATGAGTTCTCCCCAATTTCTTTAAGGAGGCACTTAGTGCTGTTACCTTTCTTCTTAGTACTGCTTTCATTGTGTCCCATAAGCTTGGGTATGCTGTGCCTTCATTTTCATTGAATTCTAAAAGCCTTCAACTTCTTTCTTTATTTCTTCCCTGACCAAGTTATTGAGTAGAGGAATGTTCAGTTTCCATGTGTATGTGGACTCTCTGTTCTAAGCTTTCATTCTGTTGTTGTTGAAGTTGAGCTTTAATCCATGGTGACCTGATAAGAGGCATGAGGTTATTTCAATCTTCTTATATCTGTTGAGGCTTGCTTTGCAACTGATTAATATGTAAAATAATAATATAAAAATAATAAATTAACTTAATATCAATGTCATCAAATTTAACATAAATTGCTGTTGAATTTATAATCTTTAAGAAAAAGAAACTTCAGCAAATGTATTATAGAATAATTTACTTCTCATGTGTGTGTGTGTATGTATGTATGTATGTATGTATATATGTATGGGTTTCATGCATATGTATGTATGCGAAACCCCAGAGGTTAATGTGGGAGTCTTACTAAGTTACTGTTCATCTTAGTTTTTCAGGCAGTGACTCTCTCTGAACCTGGAGCTCACCAACTACACTAGACTGGCTGGCCAGTGCGTCCCAGGGATCTGCCTCTACCTCCCAGTACTGAGCTTGCAGACATATGCTGTTATAGTAGTTTTATTTTCCTGTGGTTTCATAGTAAGCTTTACCAATTAAGCCTTCTCCCCAGGCTCTGCAATGCACTTATTATCTAACTCCATTCCCTAGTAGATTAGAACCCAGTAGAATGAGGACCTTTGTTCGTTCTAAGCTCTCATTTAGTAAAACTGCAGCAGTGATAACCACATCAGTACCCCTCATGATGGAGGAGAAGGCATTACTGATAGAACCAAAATCATGCAGGAGTTGCAGTACACAACTATGCATCTTTTCAACAATTTTATAAGGCTAGAGTAGAAAACTTTTTAATTACACGTATTTCCACTAACCCACCAGTCAGTGACAGATACTCTCCTTGTGAAAGACTAAAGACAGAAGCACTCTCTCTAAAGTTACCGTGTAGAGCCTAGAAGTTGAAAGAGCTTCTTTTAGACATGAGCACTTGCAAGAGAGGAACTTCCATTAGTAGATGTTTACACAGAAAAACCAACTTTTGGGGCTGTCAAGAGGCACTGTTCTTCAGAGTCAGGCTCCTGACGGCAGATTCCCACTTCCATGGAAGACTTACCCAGACCTCGTGAGTGTCCATGACTGTCCCTCACAGAAGATTACTCCGTCAGCCTCTCTACACACGAGAGATCTGAGCCACAGCTCCTGCCCGGGGAATGTCCTGGGACATGTTTATGTGGTACAGGCAAAGGAAAAGCAGAGAAAAGCATTCCTGTCTGTCGCTCAGAACATAAATCCGTCGGAAGAGTCCTCCCAAGGCAGTTTTCCCAAGGAGTAATGAAGTGAGGGAAGCTATAGGTACCCAGGGAGGGAACAGTAAACCCCATATCATCCTGTCTGATTAGGGAATTAGCCAAGACCAAACGGAGCTGGTGAGAAGAGAAGCGTAACTTTCCCCATGCAGAAAGGACTCCGTTGGTCTGCTGGTGCAGGGAAGGGAGATGTCACCCCCTGAAACTGACTGTGGGCTTTTAAGCTGTTTCCAGTTTGAAAACTGCTGCCTCTTGGCTTTGAAGATGAAGTCAGTGTTGATGGAGAAGAGGGGGAGAGTCAACAGATTCTGAGAATCACAAGGACACAGCTGAGTTGAGAGTATACACAGGCAATCGCCTGATCCTCTGGGAATACTAAGCTTGGGTTGACTTACTGCCCGTGGCTCTAAGACTCCTCAAGGCATCCAAGAGCCTCAATGCATAGGATGCTAACCCTTGCACTATAGAGTTTGTCTCTCGTGGAAGTGAATCACCAGAAGTAGGTACTGGCCATTATATAGTTGAATGAATTAGTGTAGTATATGTATGTATACATGTATGCATATCCATATGCATATACATGTGTGTGGGTATGCATGGATGCGTGGAAACGTGTGCATGGAGGCCAAGGGACAATCTCACCTGTTGTTCTTCCAGTGCTATCCACCTTACCTTGTGAGGTGGGCTCTCTCATGGGCCTGGAACATTCTAAGTTAGCCAGGTTGGCCAGCAAGCCTCAGGGTTTGGCTTGCCTCTGCTTACACAGCTCTGGGGGTCTACTACCATGTCAAGCTTTTTAAAAAGTTCCTTTAAAACTTTAGTTCTGGGGCTCAAACTCAAATTCTCATGAGAAGAAAATGCCCCACGGACTGAGCTGTCCCTCAGCTCCTAGTGAACATTTTAGAATCAGACTTGAAAACATTTCTGAATGGTTGTGAAGTTTTTATTTATATTTATTTCATGGAAGTCTCACAATAGCCCACTGGAGTAACCTGATCAGCATTGATCCTAAAGCTTTAGAATAATTGTACCTCTTATTCTGAACCTCACTTGCTCACTGGACAGACTTCAGCAAAGATGAAGAGTGTTAACAACAAAAAAAATCAACTCCTCTATACTCCTTCACCAAAGTCTCTCAAGAGATTATACTTTTGAGACTGGAGAGATGGCACTTCCAGAGGTTCTGAGTTCAAATCCCAGCACCCACATGGTGCCTCACAACCATCTGTAATAGGATCTGATGCACTCTTTTGGTGTGTGTCTGAAGAAAGCTACAGTGAACTCATGGAAATAAAAATAATATTTTTTAAAAAAGAGATTGTACTTTTATGCTTGTTTGTTTTACAACTTGCAACATATTACTTTCAATTCTAAATACCCAATTGGAAAGTTATATTCATGCCAATAAATTCACAATTACAAAGTCATTTTTTAATGACTACAGAGACACACTGTTTAATAAAATAATCCATGTTGATGTCCTTCTAAAAATTTAATCCCCTGGTTTAAAATATTTAAATCACTCTCAGCAAAATCATAGAAACTATTAATGTTACCTTATATGTTGGTTTGCATATTCAAGCGTTTAATAATTATACAATTAGTAAATGTTATTACATTAAATAGTTTATTAATTGCAAAATAATTACAAGGTTATTATTTTTATAGTGAAATCATTGGGCACATTCTTATTATTTACTGCTCCTTGATCCTTTCCAATGGGTATATGTTTATCAAGCTCAATATCTATTTCTTTAATTTTTAAAATTCCATTCATTAAGGGTTGGAGAGATGGACCAACAGCTGCCAGCCCTTGCTGCCCTTTCAGAGGACCCAGGTTCAGCTTCTAGTACCCACACGGTGGCTCACAACCATTTGCCATTTCAGTTTCAGAGGATCCTATATCCTCTTTTGAGCTTATGGCACCAGACATTCATGTCGTGTACATACATATACGCAGGCAAAATTCTCATACATAAGATAAACCTTTAAAAATTACATTTATTCATTCATTATTTATTTAGTGTGTGTGTGTGTGTGTGTGTGTGTGTGTGTGTGTATGTATGTATGTATGTGTATGTAGGTGCCCTAGCATATATGTGGAGGCCAGAGGAAAATTAATAGTTTTTTCCTTCCACCATGCGAGTCCCAGGGACCAAACCTATGTTGTCAGGCTTGGTAGCAAGCACTTTTGACTGAGCCATATCGCTGGCTCCAGGCCCCATACTTAGTGAAAATGAGCCTCAGGCGTGTGTGTCTGCCCTCCTCCTGAAGTTGTAGACCTCATTCCTTTGCACCCATGGCTATTTGACTTCCTTGATTAAATTCAGCCACTACCCTAAACTGAACACTTCTAAGTTTCATGTTTAATTCCATCCAGTTTCCTGTCATACATGCTAGACATTGTGTTAGATGGTGGGCTTCTCAGAGTGCATGAGAGCTGGTCCCTGCTCTCAAATTAAATGCAGTTAACCTGAGCACACAAACAAGAGAAGGATGACCAGAACATAATGTGTCAGCACTACACTAGAGGGGAGATGCCTGCTTTGTGGTTACAGAAAGGAGCCTTTAATCCAGACCCAAGGGCTAGGAATGATTCTCATACAGATGCTG
This sequence comes from Apodemus agrarius, assembly GCA_964023405.1. Taxonomy (NCBI): domain Eukaryota; kingdom Metazoa; phylum Chordata; class Mammalia; order Rodentia; family Muridae; genus Apodemus; species Apodemus agrarius. The sequence continues at coordinate 74,062,598 of OZ030017.1, read as the reverse complement.
GAAGTATCTATGTCACATCAGAGAAATGACTGAACTTCAGTCAGGATGTGGACAGGCAATGCGATGTCATAAACAGAGCCACTGGCTTGGTATCCCAAATGAGGTCTCAGGATCACCACATACTAGACCTACTTCTCAACTTTAAAAGACCATTTTTAACTGTGTGTGTATATTTGAGTAGGAAATTCCAGTAGAGAATCTTAGTAGAATCTTGTCACACTGACCTGATTGCATCTCCCCATTTGGAAATGGACACTGTGGATGGACATCAGCCAGAAAGCCCAGGGCTCTGGTTTCAGAGCTTTGGTACAGAGTATCCTGGTCATTCCTGAGAGAACGAGATGGATGTAAAGTACCAGCTGGTGGGGTGCTGATGCCTGGAGGCAAGAGATGGGGCTACTGTTCTACTTCCGGCAGTCTTTGCTAATCACGTGTTGGATGGTGGGCAGCTTGTATCTGGAAGAGCAGGCTTTCTGATATTTCATAGGTTCATGCTCAGACATGAAGGATCAAGACTTAATAGCACATATGAAAGACATGTGAAGTCACTCTGCAGTGCTGTGACAAGATGCCCGGTAGAGAGAGGCTTCTTCATAGGAAGAGATGTTTATCTGGCTCACTGATCTCAGCGCATGCTTGCCTCCATGTTTCTAGGATTTTGGTGGGGTGGAGCATCAGTCATGGTCAAGACAGTGTGGACAGGGCAAGCTGCTTAGTTTATGGTTGCCAGGAAAGCAGACTGTGAGAAGGGGTCAGTAAGGGGACAAGACACCATTCATGATCAGCCATGCCCTCCATCGAGACCTCATGTGATAATGACCCTGTAAGCTATGGATTCATCCATTGGATTCTTTCAGCCATTACTTATGAAGCTAGAGCCACCCGACCAGAAACCAAGCCGATAACACATTAGCTTGTAGAATGCTGCTTTCTCCCGACATCTTCAGATGATCTTCTCTCTGAACACATCTCCATGAAAATATACATGAGATTTTTTTTCCCTTCTGATAAGGACTATCAGCAATACTAGAATACAGAGGAGACGGTTCAGCAGGTAAAGGGGCTAACCACCCAACCTGATGGGCTGATCAACCTCGGAGGCCACATGGTAGAGAGAGAAAACTGAACCCTCCAAGTGGTCCTCTGACCTCGTCACAAATGATGTGTGTGGCATGTGAGCACCCTCATGCTCACACACACACTGAAACAAAGAAATAAATTGTAAAAAAAAAAAAAGTTTAGGGCTTAGCCTAATGGTTTCACTTCATCTCAATTCATTCTCATTCTCATTCTCTCTCTCTCTCTCTCTCTCTCTCTCTCTCTCTCTCTCTCTCATAAGAGCCAGTTTCTCTCTCTCTCTCTCTCTCTCTCTCTCTCTCTCTCTCTCTCTCTTTCATAAGAGCCAGTTTATTCTGAAGCCATATTTGTGTGACCATGGCCTGAAGAACACCAATTTAGTTTACCCAAATTCCATGTTCCAGTCTTTACCCCAGGCTAGGGATTGAACTCAGGTCGTCAGTCTTGGCAGCAAGCACCTTTTGCCATGAAACCACCTTAATAGCTCCAAGCTTCTCCTTTTGCTTCCACCTCCTCAGTTCTGTGATTACAGGCACGTGTCTCGTCTATGTGCCTCTGGCAACTGAGTTACATTTCAGCCCTGATTCACATATATATATGTGTATATATATATATACACACACACATACATATATATATATACATACATATATATATATACACACACACATACATATATATATATACATATATATATATATGAGAGAGAGATTATACAAAGATAACAACTCAAAAGCAGAACCTTCTGTATTCAGAGGATTACTACTGGGCTGTACCTTGAGAGAAGGCTCTATGGGTTTAGGAAATAACAGCACTGGTTGTTGGGATCAGGAGGCCACCCTGGTCCCTGAGAACAGAAAGCAAGCTGCTGTCTTGTCACTGGAGAGTCTATCTCCCTCCCTGACTGCTCTGACGGCATGGGAGGGTGGAGAGCGGCTGCCTTGATTATCTTTTGATTATCTCCCTCGTTAAAAAAAAAAAAAAAAAAAAAAGCCAAGCGTCATGCTTTACTAAATAATTAGAAAAACGTGGGACAGCTCACATTTCCCTCCACTCCATAAAATGTTTGCATCTGCAAGCTGGCGTGTAGCGTGCCGAAACTCCCAGGTATCCTTAATTACAGCGTCTAGAGTGTACCAGATGGGAACACCCCACTCAACTGTTTTCTCGGCTTTCATCTGTAGAGTGAAGCATGAGGCTTGCTTTTTTTTCAAACCACCAACAGGAGAACTTCATTCTGCATTTTGCTGATTGGTCTGCAAGCCAAACAAAAAGAAAGAAAAAAGGAAAAGGAAAAAGAAAAAAAAAAAGATCCTGAAGAGCTGCCTTGAGATTTGAGAATTCAATCAGTCTCAGGAATTTCTTTGGGTAAAGGCACTTAAGTTTGGTCGGGACTCGTGGGGCTGCGGTTGGCTCCTTGTCTCTGAGACTGGGTATGCCCAGTGGTGTGGTTAAATATCATCAGGGCTGAAACTGACCACAAGAGTTGTGCTGATGTGATGTTGAAGAAAGGTTGGAGGAAATTGGGCTATTTAGCCAGCAGACAAAAGACTAAGGAGCAATGAGGTCTCGGTTTCCCAGTTCAGCCTTGTCCGCCACTTTTAGCACAACAGTCGCCATGAGATGCTGGCAGAGCTCTTCCATGTGCCCAAGCCCAGCGTGCCTGCAGATAGACGCGCAGAGGACCGGAGCCAACTTGGGAGTTCATGAATGAACCGGAGAACTCTGCCCAGCTTTATTCTGTAATGCATGCTTTGTCTGTAAGATGACTTGGTGTTGACACTTAAGGAGCTAAACACCCATAGCTGTGGGTGGGGGAGGGCTCAGTCAGGAACCAATCAGCCAGAAGATCTGATTCCTTGTGAGAGAGCACTTGAGCGTCCTTTAAGTAGGATTTTGGAAATGAGGAGATGGCTCTGTTGATAAAGCAATCGCCATTTAAGTAAGAGGAACCCCAGAACTCATATCTAAAAGGCTAGGAGTGGTGGTGTGAACCTGTAATTTCGATGTTGGGGAACTAGAGCCAGGAGACTCTGCGGTGTATGTGGGCCACTCAGTCTACACAAAACAATGAGCTCCGGGTTGACCCTGCCTCTAAATAAGATGAAGGCACTGGATTTTGACCACTGTCCTCTACAGATACATACAGACACTCAAAATAGAGCCTCCAACTGTGATCAAGGAATATATGAAAACAGGTCATGGGGTGGGGGGTGCGTTCTGGGGAATATCAGGGTAGGAGCAAGAACACTGATGTGTAAGATCTCAATGAAGTGTCTATTGCCTGACCACCAGGTTCTTTTCGTTTCTTTTTTTTTAATTGAGTGTATGTGTGTGTGTGTGTGTGTGTGTGTGTGTGTGTGTGTAAGGGGGGGAGGAGGGTATACATATTATTATGTCTGAGTATGGATGCACATATGCCATAGTGTAGAAATAGGTCAGATGACAACCTTAGGTGTCCGTCCTCACCTTTCCGTTGATTGAGACAGAGTCTCTCATCACCACCGCATTCTCCAGGCCAGCTGGCCCACACATTTCCAGGGATTCTCTTGTGTCTCCACCTCCTATCTCAGTAGGAGCAATGAATGAGGTCATAGGCATATGCACAGCATCTCAAGGTTTGTGTGAGTCCTGGAGATCTTAACACAGGTGATCCTGGAGCAGCAAGTACTTCACCAACGGAGCCATCCTCTCGTCTGAAGGTGGGTTCGTAAAGAATCGCAGCACTGCCTCTGAGAACCTGCCCGAGCTTAGACTGTGGGAGGCCTCACACATCAGAACAGGCAACGCTTCCTGAAGTAAGAGGCGTATTGCTTTAGGCAAAGCAAAAGGGGAAACATAGATTTACACGGAGATATAGGTGACCGCAGCTCTTTAAGATGTTCAGGATGAAGATAAAGTGATCCTTGTAATATAGGCTTTGCTGCCAGCCGGTTAGAACACAAAGGCCAAAGACCCCAGCCCCCTCCGTCACAAAGAATGCTTGCTGCTCTTTGAATATGCACAGCTCCAATTATCATGCTTTGAAACCCACTTCTGAGAAGCCATTCTGAGGTGATTTGAAAGTATCTCCCACCTGTGGAGGGTTGCCAGCACAGGGAGCGGGGTAACAGCAGGGTCAGGATGGGACAGGGAAGGAACAGGGGTAATCAGGTGCTTCAGGAATGCACTGGAAACCCGGGCCATTTGGTGTGAGCTACATGTGCAAGGAAGACGATGAACACTACCCTAACATTTCCTTCTTGATGACTGTCTTTGCCCTGTGTATTTATGCAGCAGCAAGCACTAACGTGTTTCGGCAGTCTCTCAAATATTTGATGCTTGATTGCAAGAAAAAAAAACCGGGGTGGGTGGGTGGTTGGGGGGGGGAGCATGAACTAAGGAGCCTCCTCAACTGCCTAGTTAACTTCCGTAGGCTGGAAAAGAGGGATTTTAGAATTATTCTATTTACCACCCCCGGCCCAACTCTGTAGGGTTTTTCAAATATTTGAAGACGGTTGCTGGCCTGGAAATGGAAGCGTGGAGAAGAAGGTCAAGAGAGAAACAGCATTTAAGAGGTGAAAGATTACTATGCATTTAAGTGTTCGAGACCATCCATCTTTTGGGGCAGGAGTCTTTAATCAGGACCGGTGATTACAGGGATAATGGCAAGATAAAAATCATACACATTCTTGCATTTTAAAAATTTCTGCTTTAAGTCACTAATGGCAGCTTAGATTATTATTAGTGAAGGCTCCTCCCCAGGCTTTAACAGGCTTCCCTAGGTTGTTCTTTCTGCAGGCCCTGGGCACTGGCCCACCTTTGTAATTCCACCTTTGTCTTGGAGTCTGTCTGCGTTCCCACAGGCACGCGGATTTGAAAGCATCAACCACATTCATCCTTAGATGTGCCCCTCTTTGCTTGCAAGACAGCCTGTTGGTTAACTAAAGTCACTGGGTAGGGTGACGTGTGTTCGATGACTTGGGACCCTGGTTAGCACTCAGGAGGTTGAGGTCGGAGTTATGTCATGACTTCTAGGACAGCCTGGGTTATAAAGGAAATACCAAGCCAGACTGAACTTTATGGCCATTATCTTGTCTCCAAAATACAGAACAAAAGATAAATACAGTAACTATGATTATTGCTCAGGCAGTGAGGCACATCCCTTTCAAGAATGAAGCCCGAGTTTGATTGATTTCTGATACCCACATGAAGAACAGTCATGATGATTCTTACCTTAACACTAAAGGCCGGAGACACAGGATCCCTACGTCCTTATGGCCAGCCAGTCTAGCTGAATAGAAGAGCTCAGGATTCAGCAAGGGACCCTATCCCAAAAACTACGGTGGGAAGAGACTGAGGAAGACACGTGATGTCAACAGCTGACTTCTACATGCATCCTTCACACGGGCATGCACACGCGACCACACACGCATGTTTTAGAAGGCCAACCAACAGCAGTTCAGACAGTGTAGCAAAGTAGATTGAGCACATCGGCATCTTCAGATCCCCTTTCAGCCCCAACAGCCTTAATTACTGCTTTCATACTTCTGGATATTTGCGTGTCTAATATTTGGGCATCTGTGACTGCCCCTCGGTTACAAAGGTGTTTTCACACTCTTACGTGCGTTTGTTCGATGACTGCAACAAGAGCTTACTATTATTGACAGCTCTGGGCTAGGGGTTGGGGACACATACATGTGGAGTGACAGGAGCCCTTCCTGGGATGCTTCTGCCTCATCCATTCATTTATCATTTGATTCCACATGTAACAGATCGCTTCCAGAGAGTGTAGTATTTATGCCGCCGAGCCTGGGGCTAGGTCTGCAGTAAGGAAGAGTCTGCATGTTCTCTAGTCGATGCTTTCTGTAGAGAGATGCCGCGCATCCATGATGAGCACTGGAGGGGAAAGACGGAGCTGAAGACACAGGATAGGGGATGAGGCGTGCGTGCACCCCTGAATATGCACACGGGGAGTTGGGAGGTGGCACTCGAACTCTGAGCCAAGCGAGAGCCCTTCCTCCCCTGTGCTGCTTTCCTCACAGCAGCAAAGCTGTGACTAAGATGCTCACGCTGCTTTCCTCACAGCAGCAAAGCTGTGACTAAGATGCTCACACAGCACGGAGTGGGGAAAGGCAGCCACTGGCTCTGGGGATTGGGAACGGCAATGGGACCTCCTGTGGCTGGGCTTTAATTAATGGTGACGTAAGCGGCAGGCTCTATGTGCTGCCACGCGTCCTAAGCTCCGGGCACTGGTGAGTATCTGCATCTTGGCCACATAAGCCTTAAAATATCTACCTTATTGTATATGTTATTCAACTAGAAGGTAAAAAGCCGCCGCCCCACAGGTTTTTAATCTCACACATATTTTAATGTCCATTAAGATAAGCAGGAAGCAGTTAAAATATATACTTCAGGGGCTCCGTTGATGGGTGATGAGGACATGACAGTGGGCCCCTAGAGCCCGTGTGAGCCCCATGCGATCGTTACACAGCTCTGCCGTCTCAGCGCTTCTATGGAGAGATGGATGGGATGCGGAGAGGAGAGAGTTCCCCGGAGCTCACAGTTACCCTGGTGCCCGAGGTAGCAAACAACGGAGACCCTGCCTCAGACACGGCGAAAGGAGAACGCCGACACCTGAAGTTGTCCTCAGACCTCCCCGGGCATCCTGCAGCGCACACATGCCTGCTCTCACATGAACATACTCCTCCCTCCGCAGATCAAACAGATATGATTCCACAAGCCCTCTTACGTAACCTCCCTGTGCAGGGCCGCTCAGCGTCCGCTACCTGTCAGAGCACCCTTTTAAACGGTGTGACTTTGGGCTAGTACGAGCCCCCAATTCCCTCTGACAGCGTCCCTGTCCCTGCATGGATTTCAAGCACCTTCCCAGAGCTCGGACGTCTTGTGTCGTCTTCTCATGGCGTCTCATGTGATCCTCACGGCAAGCACATCTGAGATGGTGCTTCTGATGGTTGCCCCATGAAAATAAGGAAGAGAGAGAGAGAGAGAGAGAGAGAGAGAGAGAGAGAGAGAGAATGAGAATGCTGTTTGCCACAGAGCTTGTGCAGGTGGCAGTCAGCGGAGAGCCCAAGCCTCTAGGAACTCAAAGCTTCCCTTTGCTGGGGACACCCTCCCTTGTCCCATGGCTCACCCACCCTGTGCTGCTGGTTCACCAGGCCAGACACGACAGAGTCCTCAGGATACTGTCTGGGCTCTCGGGACTCGCTATAAATACTAGCGAGCCAGTCTCCTCTTATCTCAGAGCCTTTCCTCACTCGCTCAACTGCAGACTGCAGCATCCACCAGCTTGCAGGCTGCAAATCAGTGCTAAGCCCAGCAGCAAGACTACCAGCCTGGCTGAGAGCAGGAACAGGCAGCAGGCCCCCGCCTGGGAACTTCAGAGGGAATTTTGGGGGCTCACACTAGCCTGGAGTCACACAGTTTACAAGGCTGCTCTGACTGTGGTCCAGTCTCATGTAGAGAGAGATTGCACGAAAGGAGCCAGAGGCTACCCCCTGGTCCAAGTCACACTGAGGAGGCAAGAGGGGGAAAGTGTGTGTTTAGCTGTCTCCACAGCTCTCCACGCTGGGGCTCTTCAATTATGTAAAGGCAGGAGCATAAGGTAAGTAGTTCTAGGACTTTGTGCCTGCCTGACTTCAAGCCATGTTCAACCACGAAACCCAACTCGGAGATCCTGCCTCCTTGCTGGGATAAGGAAACAGAGATAATCAATGAGAGCAAAGCAAGTATTTCTGTGTTTTCCACAAAAGGGTAAAACACAATTCAAAGCTTAGGAGGATCCCAGCATGCAGCCAGGGCACTCCCCAGAGCCCCACCCTCCTAATCCCCACCTTGCACTCACCTCTCCCGCCACACACCACACTGCCTCTTAAGAGAGGCCCAGTGGACATGGCCTGTGGGCTTCTGCCCTCAGCGCTCCTCCTGCCGGGGGCAACTTCTCCCCGATTCCCACCTAGTCCCCATGCACTGTCCAAACTCTGTTATCTTCCCTGTCCATTGATTAACACAGCATGCCGATGCAAACAGATCAATGGATTGAAGCATGGAGGTGGGGAGTCTAGAAATGGGCAAGCAGTTCTGGCTGTGGGCAGCTGAGCCTGGACCGACGATGAGGAGGGCATGTTACACAACCTGGGGCTCTACTAAATGAGATAATGATCATTCTGTTCTTCTGAAAATCCTTAACACACACACACACACACACACACACACACACACACATGCACACACACACAGAACCATACACACACACACACACATGCACACACACACAGAACCATACACACACACACATACACATACACACATACACACACACACACACACAGAACCATACACACACACACACATACACATACACACATACACACATACACATACACATGCACACACACACAGAACCATACACACACACACACACACATGCACACACACACAGAACCATACACACACACACACACACACACACACACACACACACACAACACACAGCTCTGACCCAGACACCTCAGAGCTTCCTCAGACCCTATCCACAACTGGCGACACATCCCTCCCTCTCTGAAGCTTAAGTTTCTCTGCCACTAACAAGAATCAAGCTTCGGTTGTTTTTACTCAGCTGTATTCTCAATATATTTGTGCAGGAAGAGTGAAAGGGCCAATCTATCTATCTGAACTGGGTTTTGGGTGGTAAGACAAACAATGTCCTTCAAGTGAACTCTTAGGGAGGATTCCCTATGAAACATCTTATGCCTATGCCTAACTGGGCATGGATGTGATTAAAATCAGATTCCTTTGGAGAAAGGACGTGCACAGTCAGAAAAATGAATCTATAACCTAACCCGCCAATCAGCACACAGAACCACCCTCCCTATGCCCCTTCTCTTATAACCAAACTTCTCTTTCTCTTGATCCCGATCAAAGAGGCCCCGAATCCTCACTGCTGTGGCCAAGGCTCTCCTGCAGTGTATTTTTGTATGCTTCTACTCTTTGCTTTGCTTTTGAATAAGTTACTTAGCATTTTGCCAATCTCTGTATTGTTTTCAGTTCTTTGGATAGAAGACCCGGAAACAGGAATCACCTGCTGCCATTCAGGTGGCAGGGCCGTGGGGCTGTGGGGTCATAAGATATGGAATGACCTTCACTTTCCTCTGCAGAAGTGGATTCCACAGCATGCCCCAGGCCGCAGTCCTGCTGTCCACAGGGTTGTCTCCCTTCCTCCCTTCGTGCCAGCTGTTTACATTGCTTGACTTTCTCTCACATCTTCCCCAGACCCCGGGGGGTGGGGGGTGGGGCTGAGGGTGCGGCTCGGTTGGAAGAGTGCTTGTCCAGCATGCACAGAGCCCTGGATTCCCTCCCAGGAACAAAGCAAAACCAGACCTGGTTGCACGTGTCTGTAATCCCACGACTAGGGAGGTAGACAGGAGGATCAAGAGTTCAAGGTCTTACATGGTAATCTTAAAGCTTGCCCGAGCTACATGAGATCCTGTCTGAGAAAATGCATGTGTGTGTGCGCGTGTGAACACACACACACACACACACACACACACACACACACACACACACCCCAAATAGACTAAGTTGCTCAAAAGAACTTTCGCCCTTCCCCTCCTGCTTTCTGTCAGCCTCACCTCAGTCCCTGCTACTCTACAAGCAGCCCCCCTCTCTCCTGCAGGGCAGACATTATCTACCTTATGGCTCAGGTTTTCCAGGGGTTGATAATTTAGTATGAATCTCCTCTCTGTGGATATTTTTGTCAAGGAATAGGATTCCTTGGACAATGGCCTTTTAAGCTATTGCAAACAAGTCAAGTTCAGTCGAGTCACCATGTCTAACCTGAAACCTGGGGGGGTCACATGTGTCCCAGGATAGCTGTGAATTTGGTCCAACACATTTGCAGATAACACAGTGTAAAAGGCTGGGCACCCGTACAGAGCATTAGGGAATGTGTGGAGAGAATTAAAGTGGTAAATCTCTATCAACAATTTGCTTTGTTTCCGCTGACCCATTCTACCATTTAATAGCTCCTTTTGCAGGTTAGCCAAGGACACAGGGGTTCGTTTGAGTAGAATGAGAAAGGAAGGACTGAGACAGAGCATATGGCCTGACTAAGAGGCAGCAAGAATCCTAGATGTAGGCTGGGGAGATAGCTAAGTAGGTAACAGACCTGCCTGGCAAACAAGAAAACTGGAGATTGGTCCCTAGAATCCACAAAAGCAGCCGGTGTGGCACCCCTAGCACAGGAGGGTCCCAGAGTTCACTAGACAGCCAGCCTAGCAGAATCAGTCAGTTCAAGGCTAGTGAGAGGTCCCGTCTGAAGAAATACAAATAAACCATGGATGGAGAGCTTCTGAGGATGACATCTGAGGTTGACCTATGCCACACACACACACACACACACACCTGAATGGGGGTGGGAAAGGGTAGCAGGTGAATTTCAGAGGGGCAGGTCTCTTTCCCCACCTGTGATGCCTGCCAGTCATTAGCGCAGACGATTCTAGCTGGCTGAACAGCTTACAATCTTTCTTATCTTACACGGTCTGCTATTCTTGTTGGCAATTATTGCTGGTGGCAGGGCGTGCTGGCGTCTTGGCAGACAGGAGCCTTCCTGCTGGGGAGAAGGGTTTTGTGTTTTATGTCCCAATATGACTTTGATGGATTCAGACAAATTTCTCAGGCTTGATGGACCTTTGCCCAGGCTGGAAAATCTTCCCCGGGCAGTAGGAAACATCTGAGACCCCCAGACCCCAAATGGGGTGTTCTGCTTTGTTAATTTCCATGTCCTAGTGGACTAGAGCCAAGACCAGAGTTTGAGGAGAGCCAAGTTTGGGATCAGTCCCAAGGGACACAAGTAACAGCAATGGAGACCCTCAGCTCTAAGAGGGATGGTCTGATTTCCTTACGGTACCCAGGATGGCTTTCCTGGGCTAAGGGAGAGCACAGGCTAGACTAGCCTGTGCTGTGCTGCTAGGAAGGGTCTCTCCTAGATACTGGCTCTTAGAGAAGTCATTATCACCTGCACTTAGTTATGGAATTCAGGGAGACACAGACACACACAGAGAAGGGAGCAGGTGGAGAGAGATAAACAGAGACAGAGACAGACAGAGACAGAGAGAGGGAGGAGGAGGAAAAGAAGAAGGAGGAGGAGGAAGAGAAGGGGGAGGAAGAGGAGGAGGAAGAGGAGGAGGAAGAGGAAACAATACAGAAATGGAAGTCATGATAGATGCCTAGAATCATGAGGCAGTCTCAAAGGAATCCAGAAAATTCTTGTGGTGATTCCAGATTAACAAAGAACATGGGAAAATCAAAGCCACCACTGCAAAGGCTGCTCCTGCTCCACGGCCATCACCATGTTTTTGTCTGTCCTGCACCAACACAGAGCCTTAACTGTGAACTTGGACAGCCCTGGCTGGGGACTGCAGTCTGACATTAGACTTTATGGTTGGGATGCAGATGGCCTCAGACATGCAGGATGCAGAATGCACACATGACAAATGTGTCTGACTTTTGTCACCTCTGAGCTCAGGAATGAATGTCTCAGAGAGTCACCAAGTAGCAGTGTCTGGCCTAGCCTGCCACCCTACTAAGACACAAGAAACACACCCAGGAAACACAGAGGGAAGATGACAAGATGCTGCTCAGTCGGTTCTCTTCCTCCCTTTACACAGTCCAGGATCGCCGTCCCATGGAACAGTTCCATCCTCAATTAAGATGGGTCATGTCACATCAAGTGACATGATCCCATGGGTACACCTGGAGACCCACCTCCGGGTGATTCTAGATTTTGTTGTGTTGAAAATGATCACAGACCATGGTAGATGCCATGCCCTAAGTCAAGATTTGTGATAGAACGTTCTCATCCCCTAGAACCTTTAGGCAGCCAACCCCACCTGAATTTCCAGACAATAACATTCACTGCAGGCTAGTTATTCGGACTATTACGTTATGTTGTGTGGTACACACACACATAGATACTACATAAGAGTAGTTACACAGCCTCAGCTATGAATGACGCACCTGTACACAGCTGCGGCACCATCTAGGTGATGACTTAGAGATGTATAAAGAGGAGCAGGTGCCTTGGTAGGATGGTGAAGGACGAGAAGTTTCCCAGACTTTCTGGAAGGCAAAAATATGACTAAAGACTGCGAGAAAATGAAGAGGCATGAATGGCCAGTCAGAGCCCAAAGTCCTTGTCATTCCTGGCAACGATTATTAACTCGATCCTTCCCGTGGTGAGAGCTACCGAGGGTTTCTGTGTGTGGTCATAGGGTGGTGCCAGGTCCAAAAGAAACTCAAGGCAAATAGATAGCTATGGTGCCTATTAGCATATCAAAGTGCCTGCTGGCCTCCAGGTTCTCTCAGTATTGCAAACACCTGGTACAGGATCTATATTGGCATCCTGGCTCTTCTCACCTGCTCCCTACCCTTAGGTTTTCAAGTTCAATCCCCACCCACAGGTTCTCATTCCTTTATAGCCCTGCCATTTCACCTCTGTATTCTTTTGGCCTCCTCTCTCTCTCTCTCTCTCTCTCTCTCTCTCTCTCTCTCTCTGCCTTTTCTTCCTCTTTCTCCCTGCTCCCTCTCAGGGCCACGCCCAGCCTACCACTTTCTCTTCCTGCTCTGGACTCTTCCAGGTGCCTCTCGATTTACCCTCCCTCATATCTACAGCCAAGACCTTCCCTTCCACCATACTCTGGAGGAGTAATGTGATCACTTTCTACAGTGGGCGGGCTTGCGTAGTGTATGTGAGCATCTGCATTTGTGGGTTGTGTGCACTCATGTGCCCACGTGTCGGGAGGCCAGAGGTTGACATCACTGCCCTCTGCCTTTCCTATCTTCTCAATTTAAGTATGTTTATCTGTAGGAAGTATTTAAGTGAAATTTTCTTACTTTAATTGTTTTATTTGAGAAACACACACACACACACACACACACACACACACAAAACAATGAACCATGATCATGTCTATGTATTTCCTTCTTCCAGTTCCCCTCCATCTTTCAGCCCATTTCCTAACACATCTCCTTCCCAACATCATCTTTTGCTTTTCCTTCTCCTCCCCTTCTCTGATTGATAATCTACAAACTCCAGTGCATGCTGCCAGTGTGTGCCTGGATGTGGGGCCATCCACCGGAGCACAGGCAATCTGCCAGTAGGCTCACCCCTGGAGATAAGGATTCTCACTGAATCTGGTGTTCTGTGGCTCAGCAACACTAGCTGGCCACTAAGCAACTAGGAGCCTCCTGGCTGTACCTCCCCTAGCATAGGCTTATAGGGGAAAATCACCACAACCGGGCATTTTCACTTGGATTCTGGGCATCAGAATTGAGGTCTTCATGCTTGCACAGGCTTGATCGGGTTTATTAATTAATTAACAGATTGAGCCATTTCATCAGCCCACACTGACGGTTTTGATCACGGTGCTCATACAGAGATACACATAATTACAGTTAAGAGGAGGATGCCTTCTGAAGAGTTGGAGTAGGAAACAGACTGAGGACCCGCTTGATCAATGAATGACACAACCCACAGGTTCTAGTTTCTTTTCTGGGCCATTCTGTGCAGGACGGAATCCCTTCTCAGAGATACATAGAACTTTTGTAAAGCAATCAACCATTCAGCGGTGATAGATCGGAAGTCACGGAGCAAAAGAGGAGCATAAGTTCAAGACGTAGCTGTTCTCTTATTTTCTCTTCGAGTTCACACAAAGGATGGCGAATGTGCTCCAAGGTGCCTACCCTGTCACTCCGAGAGGTGGAGTCTCACAGCATCTCAGGACACGGTGCCGTGGGAAATCAGTTACTTATCAGCTGCTTCTGGTGTGCCAAATCGGTTGGGCAAGGGTAGATTGTCTGGTGCCCTCCCCAGCTGGGGGTAGGACTTGCTAGGCCTTTGAAAGATCTCCTCCTAACAGCCAGCCTCCAGCAAGATGCAGAGCCCAGCTCAGAAACCAGATCCACCCGTTCTGGGGCAGCCTAATCCCCAGAAGGCCTCTGCTGACTGGCACATTGATCACTGACTGACAGTTCTCTGGGACAGCTTACCACACTGGCTTGGGACAAATTGGCAGCCTTTCTCACTCTCCAAAGCTCATGGGAACTTGTTCTTGTATAAAGTGCCTGGCATGCATGCATGCAGCCCAAGGGGTGGGGACCCCAGGACCACCCGAGACACTGTGCCTTGCCTGCACTGTCTGAAGAACAGAAGACTGCATTCAAGTGGTACTTCACATGCTAGTCTACAAACCATGTCCTATTACCATGCCCATCTGCCACCAAGGCTTTGTAGATTCGATTCTATCGCCAGCAATCTGTGTGACTCTTGGGCAATTCACTATTTTTCTCAAGTTCCCGGTTTCCTCACTGGTACAACAGGAATAGCCTATTTCCCAGATTTCTGCAGGAGGGTTAGAAGAAGATGAACCGACTTTGAAGTCAGTCTAATTCCAGCTCCACAACTCCTTCCCTGCTCTCTCCTCCCTTCCTCTCCCTGCCCCCTGCCTCTCCGTTTATGTGCATTCATATGTGCACACACCTGCTTGTGGAAGGCAGAAGACATCTTCAGCTGATGTTCTACAGTGCTCTCTACCTGGTTTTGGAGAAAGTGTCTTTCACCACTTTGGAGGTCACCAGCTAACTCACCCATGCCTTGCTAAGAAGCAAGCTGAAGGGATCCATCTGTCTCTGCCTCCCCAGTGTTGGGATGACAAATGCTTGCCACACCACTGTTGTCTGCTTTAAAGATAAGGTGGGGGAAGGTCTTCAGGCTTTGGAGACAGGCATCCAAGCAACCAAGCCATCTCTCCAGCCCTAGCGTATCCTCTTTCAACTTCTGTTGTCTCATCCAGCATGTACCAGACCTGCCTGGCTTCTCTATAGCAATAGCAAGCATTTTGCTTGTGTCCGAATTGGTTCAAAGCACATGGAAATTCAAGTCAGTATCCTATGAGCAGATGGCATGCTGGTGGCTGCTATAGGTTAGTGCTCAGAAGGGGCTATGGACTCTCAGGCACTCTCTGTAGCATGACTCCATCATAAGCCCGGAGATCTGCTTTGGTTCCCTCCAGCTAAGTAAGAACAGAAGGCTCTTACTTATCTCTGGCACTGGGATGAGACAGCAGAAATCTTCCCACTAATCTTCAGGGCACAGACCACTGAGACCCTGTTTGGAGGTAAAATTGCCCAGAGCTGTGGCAATGGAGCAGAAAGGAGGAATCAGGAAGCAGGAAACAGGAAGCAGGAAACAGGAAACAGGAAGCAGGAAGCAGGAAGCATCACCCTGGTGGCCAGGCTAGGCTCAGTAGAATCCCTGGATCAGTCATGAAGATGCCCAGTATATCCGGTTCAAACTCGTGGGGTCCAAGGAGCAGCTGCTATAACAGACATGTCCTGTACATGAGCTGGATGCCCAGATTTCTATAGAGCTGATACGGGGAACAGTTTGCACACACACTCTGCACACTTGTTCCTGAGAACACGTTCTCAAGTTATGTTCTCTGAGAGGCCATGCTAGAACATCTTCCGGGAGACATTAAAACTTTCAGAGAGAGAATATCACAAAAGCTTTGTTCATATGGGCGTGAGTGCAAGTGAGCAGTTGCATGTGAACCGGTGTGAATGTAAATGAGGAGGTCAGAGGTCAACCTTAGGTGTTGTTCCCTAGGACAATACACACTTTGGCACCTTGTTTTGTTTTATGATTGTTTGTTTGTTAGTTTGTACAGGCATGTGGTAATTTAGTTGTATTTTCTTTATGAAAACTCTCTCTCTCTCCTCTGTGTGTGTGTGTGTGTGTGTGTGTGTGTGTCTGTGTGTCTGTGTGTGTGTATGCGTACGTGTGTGGTATGCATGTGTGAGTGTGGGTGGGTATATCTGCCACAATGACTATATGGATCCAGGAAATAATCCTGTAGAATCAGTTCTTCTCCTCCACTCTTATATGGATTCTGGGGATTCCACTCAGGTCTCCAGGCTCACATGGTGAGTGCCTTAGTCCTTTGATCCATCTCAGCTGACAGTATGCTTTGGTTTTTGAGATGGAGTCTCTCACTTTTATCTGGGCAGGTCCAGGATCTTCTTGTCTCCTTATCTCCAGCACTGGGATGCCAGGAGCCTTGACTGTTCCACTTGGGTTCTGGGAATTGAACTCAGGTCCTCATGTTGTAAAGCAGGCGCACACTAAGCCATTATCTAGGTCCCAACAATACAACCTAAAAAATATTTATATTTGTATTTATCTGTTATGTTTATTATATTTATATGTGCCTGGGTGACTTAATATGTGCCACATGCTTACAGCAGCCTCTGGAGGTCAATAGAGGTTAGATGCTCTGGTGCTGGAGTTGCAGATGGTTGTGACCCACCTGATGTGGGTGCCGGGATACTACCAGGTTCTCTGCAATAGCAGCACACACTCTTAGCTGCTAGGCCAACAACATAAACTTTTGACAACAGCAAAGCAATATAGCACACCCTATTACAGGGACACAGTGCAGCTGCTGAACACGTTGCTAGCGAAGACTTCTCTATCTGATGTGAAAACAAAATGTGCTGTCCAATGTCAAATAAAAACTGTCACACTTACCTGACTGGCAAGTCAGTCAGCTGTAGGCTTCGTGATGTCAGTCCTGGAAGCGGCTGGCCGTTTGCTGCTAGGTGGCCCTTGTTGATTTCCCACGTGGACAGATTCTCAATAATTCTCTGGGAGGCATATATTATTTTAAAGCGGAACTAAAATTATTAGTTTTTTTTTTTTTCTTAAAAAGCAGAGTTTTCTTGCCGCCGCGTTGAGATAGGCAAGCTGGAGGGCTTTGTCTGAGAGTTTAAACCACACAGCAGCTTGCTCATCTCAGCACGATGGCAGACGATTCTAGACCATGCAAATGCCAGGAGACGAGCCAAGAGGCAAAATATCTCCATGCCATCTCACACACCGCGATTCCCCCCCCCCCGCCCCAAACGCCTCTGGGTTTCATTTCTTCCATCGTGAGCCCACATAACAGCAGCAGAGACAAACAGACACATGAGTTAAGAATGCAAATAAAGTTCTCGTTTTTATGTTTTCTACGGTGCTGGGGATTGAACTCAGGATGTATAATATCCCAGACAAGTACTTTCTACTACGGAATTACATCTTCAGCCTGACATTTTAAGGACAAGCACGCAGAAAAATTGTA
This sequence comes from Apodemus agrarius, assembly GCA_964023405.1. NCBI lineage: Eukaryota > Metazoa > Chordata > Mammalia > Rodentia > Muridae > Apodemus > Apodemus agrarius. Next base: position 74,045,343 of record OZ030017.1, on the reverse strand, counting down.
TCCTATCGAATAAATCCTGGCTCTTCAAAACAACATCATTTAGGAGTAAAGGGTGTGGCTTAGCTAGTGGTGTGCTTCTCTAGCACGTGTGAAGTCCTGGGCTCCATCTCCAGCACTTCATAAACCTGGCATGGGGGTACATGCCTGTGATCCCAGCAGTTTGGAGGTGGAGGCAGGAGGATCAGAAATTCAAGGTCATCTTTGGTTACATAGAGCTTGAGGTTAGCCTTGGCTATGTGGGATTCTATCTGAACTCCACCCCTCCTCTCCCCACACGACTTTCGTGGCTCACAACAGTCTCAGCTCTCTCTTTGGGGACTGTCCTATGAGTACAGCAACAGTAGCTTGTGCATTTGGTCAGCGCTGTCGAGTCTGGGCCTTTCAGAGTGGATCGTGAATTTTTCCAAAAGCCATTTAAAAAATTCTATTTGGAAACTGGGCAATGACTTTGGGAAAGCTTTGAGTGAAAATAAAATTTGAATGGCAAGGCCAGAGGCCATTAGTCCCACAGAGGGAAGAAAGAAAAGGGCTTTGGAGATGTGAGGCCAGGCTCAGCCGTGAGCTCTCCTGTTGCCTGGGCTCCTGCCGGCTTGACTATACTCACCTGTATATGTTGGCAGAAAACATTAAGCTTTTACGTACTATAAATGAGGCTGGGAGAGATGGTTCAGTAAGAGTGCCCGTCATACAGCATGAAGATCTTTGATGGAATCTCCAGCATCACGGGAAAAAGCCAAGAGGCCTGTGTATTGTCTACCACCCGCATGGTGGAAGCAGAGTCAAGGACCTCGGGCGCTTTCGGACTGTCAGTCTAGCTCCAGGTTCAGTGAGAGACCGGTTCTGCAGGACAGAAAGTAGGGAGTGACAAAGTAGGGCCACCTCTGTCCTCCTCTAACTTCTTCATATGTGTGGGTGTGTGCACCAGTGCGCGAGAGCACACACACACACACACACACACACACACACACTCTCTCTCTCTCTCTCTCTCTCTCTCTCTCACACACACACATACACACACACACACATCTGCACACTCACACACATTCACACAACACAACACATGCATGCGTACACGCTCACACACTTTCGCACACTCACGTGCACGCACACAACCCTTATACAAACCCTTATACACACATACACATGCACGCACACATTGCACACGCACACACACACACACTTGAACACACATGCTCACACACACTCACACACACTTATATACACATACACATGCACACATGCACACGCACCCACACTCCTGCACACACACACACACACACACACACACACACACACCAGTACTGGGGTATTTACTTATTGAAAGTGACTGGCTGAGAAAGGAAGACATTGCACTAGGCTCTGTCTGTCCTGGAAAGGAGATCCCAGGGCCCATCTCTCCCTTACTCCTAGTATTAGCACAACCAGAGCCTACACAGGAAGCAGCCATGCCCCAGCCTGTCCCCACATTTTCATAATGAGGTGGGCAAGGCCCCGAGGGCAAAAGGTCGCCGTCTGGGCAGAAGGAAGATGGATATGTCCTCCTTTGGACTCCGCTGCCTGCGTCACCTGAAGCAGACAGACCTGGACTTTGTTACAGGTAAATAATTATAGTTGTATGTGCCATAAATATCTCACTGAAGGGGCCATTGCAAAAATTGAGATTGTATCTCCAAGCAACTGTCAGATGGCTAGAATAAATTCTGAGGGCTTGAAATACAGACGCACCTTTTCTATCACAGATATCTCTCGGTCTAGACTTCCAGACTGCAACTTGACAGAACACCTAGAATGGCGGAGAAATTAAGGAGTCATGACCAAAAAAAAAAAAAAAAAAATTACATAGTGTTGGTGTTCTGTGGCTTGTGTCTTCTTTATCTCTGATCCTGGAAAACAGGAAGTCCTTGTGGGCTGGGGAGGGTACAGGGGTGCAGGGTGGGGGGGGGCACAGGATAGGGGCAGAAATGTTAAAGGCACAGGCAGATCCCTGGGAATTTCAAAAGCCAAGGCAAGGAGGTCATAAATCTCAGACCCCAATTGAAAGCCCAAAGAGGTCAGCGAGCTACAGCCAACCTAATATCTGTAGTTCTCAGGGCCGCAGTAAATCTGACACTGCTGCCTCTTGGCTCCGCTAGCTTCTGTGCAGATGTACTGCACTTCAAAAGCCTCGCTCGGGTCCCCTCTGCGGTCTCCTGATTCTCATTGGGCCAGTTGGGTGAAGCAGGCGGGATGGGGGGTGGTGAGGGTGATGCTCTGCTCTCTCTTTCCCGGCACCATCTGGGGGCCATATTTAAACACTCATAGCCTGGGGCTGAGGGAGACAACTCAGAGGGGAGATAGATGGCCTGCCCCAAGGCTTAACCGGGAGAAGAATCAGCCTTAAGGAGGGCAGCAGGGGAAGTGGGTAAGATTCATTCTGGGAGGTGCTGGGGAGTTTTGATTTGTGTTTTCTTTTGTCGTGCTTTGTGGTACTGGAGTCCTCTTGGCATGCAAGGGCTCTCACACTGAGCCACGCCCTGAGTTTTATACCTCAGTCTTTGTAGGTGTGTTCAGCCTGAGGTCAGCAAGCCACATGGACCCAACTGGGGATGGGACTCACAGGTTTTGTCCATGTTCAGTGATCTCTTTATGGACAGAGCTACATCCCCAGTCCCCACGATGAGATCTTTTTTCAGAATTCCTTTCTGTAACCCAGGTGCACAGCTTGTAAGTTGTGAACTTTTCAGTGACCCATCCTGCCACACAGGTGGGCATGGCTGCGGTTTAGGATAGCTTGCATTGTTTCAGTTGGAAAAGAACATTCCTTTTGAATGTGAAGAAATTGGTCAAATTGTCAATTTTAATTTAGTTGGATGTCTCTGACTTGACTGTTGAGTTCCTGCCGTACTACGTAAGCCTGGGCTCATCATTTATTGTCTGTCTACGTCAAGGTCTAGATCAGACATTGTATCCATTCCATCACCACCCCCGCCCCCATGGGTCTGCCACAGAGATACCCAGGCTCAGGTGAATTGACTCGGTTAAGGTCAGACAGCTAGTGGGCGGCAAAGCCGGGATTCAAATTCAAGCCTCCAAGAAACTGAAATGTTCCCTGTGGTCGCCACGCAGCCACAGTGAGTCTACTGTGATCAGGCCGCCATTAAATCTTTCAACGGATAGAAAAATAAGCCAGCAGAGGATCCTAGTTTTGAAAAAAAAAAGGAATGGTCTGAAAGTTGAGATTTGACGTGTCTATAAATAATAGTGATAGAAAATAGAGTATGATAAATGTCTCATGAGGTAAAAGATGAAGAGGTTTGGGGAGGCGATCATTTCTGGAGAGTGTGGACATTGGAGCCAGGATCTTGGAGCATCATTGGGATTTGGAGCATTGGCTCCAAGGACAGAGAGCTTCAAAGCAGAGAAAGGGCTTGTTCAAGCCCAGCAACAGAGGCATGGGCGGCCCTTAGGAGCTTGTGAAGCCCTCCGTGGAAGGAGCCAGTGCCACCAAGGTGCAGGGAAGCTCATAAGTGAACCTAGGGTGTGAGTTCAACAGCCTGCTGAAGAGTTTGGGTTTCTTTTTCTCACCGTGTAAGCAAGGAGAGTTACGGGAGATTTCTGAGCACATGATTTAGAAGGCTTACTTTTGTGGGAGTGTGGAGGATAAATTGGAAGAGACAGAAGAAGAGCCAGCAGGCTGCTGTGAAAACCCATTTCTGAGGACATGACAAGCAGACTATGTTGGATTTCCATACGTCTTTGAAAATCTATTTGCGTTTATGTGCATGCAGGTGTTAGTGTGCGTGTGCGCATGTGCACATGGAGGCCCGAGAACACCTTATGCTATCATTCCCAAGGTGTTGTCCACCCTGTATTCTACAGAGCCGGAGTCACTTTCCAGCCATGACCCAGATGTCAGGGGTCCCTGGGGAAGCCTTTGCTTGTATCTGCTCGCCTTTGCGTCTTGGTAAGAACACTTCCTCTGGTGCTTCCACCATGAACTGCTACCGCTGACATCAGAACCCAGCTTTGTTGGCCTTCAAATGTGAACTGAAGGCTGGTAGTTTGCTAAAATCCCTCCAAGCCTTTAGCACTAGATTGGTACTGCCAAGACACGAGCTTTGTGTACTAAACAGCCTCCTCAACGTTGGGACTGTCTTAATGTGTTAAATAAGTCTTCATTTGACTACCCTGGCCTCTCTTGTCCATGACCATGTAATAAGTCCTCTTTCGATGTATGTTCAGCCTTCTTATCATTTCCTCGGCTGCTTCTCGTGAGGACAAGGAACACCTACCTCTGCAGGAAGTGAGAGATGTTAAGGAGAAATAGCAGAGGAGGGTGTACAGTAGACAGGACAGGGAGTGGCAAAGGTTTAAGTTCTGTGCTGGTTCTAGATTTTAGCTGCTGTTACACAAACCATCTTACACATCTGTGGATTCAACACCACTGCCTCCCAAATTAGGAATAGGAAATTGTCAGTTTGTCCAAATTTGGGTCCAGATGGATGTATGGTGAAGACTGTTCCGGAATGTTGAATAGTCTCTTCCTTTCTTGTCTGATGTGTTTATGCATACATGTGCACATATTTTTGCTCATGTGTATATGGGTGTATATGCCTATACATGTGCAGAGGCCAGAAGAGGACTTTAGGTGTCTTTCTCTATAACTCTTATTCCCTTGAGACAGAGTGTCTCTCTGAACCTAGAACTTGGTTGACAGCCCTACCAATACTCCATGTCTCCTTCCACTGTGCTGTGGTTGCACACCTGGATTTCTACATAAGTGCTGGAATTCAAAATCAGGTCTGGACCTTCCAAGCCACCTCCTCCAACCCATGTCCAGCTTTTTTATATTGTAATATGAAGTTGTCATTTACAAAGTTCACACTCAAAAACCTCAGAATTGAATTATAAAAAAAATGTTTTATTTTGCATTGGTCTGTGCTGGGCTGCAATCAGAGCTACCTCAAGATGTATATGCATTTTGTGGCTGCAGGTTGGTGGGATGGCTCTGAAGGCTGTCACTGTGAAGAATTGTCTTAAAAATTCCAGGCTTCTGTAGAGATGCTTAAGGATTCGTATAAGGAAGTTCTCATCAGATCCCCTTAAGCCCATAATATACTTACTAGCCTGCCTTGATCAGGGAATGCATTGAGTAATATGTAGACTGTTGGTAATGTGTGTGGAGAGTTAACTGGGAACCAGAAAATGTAGTATAGAGTCTCAGGTCTATACCAGCTTGTGAGATTTTTTTTTTTAAATTTTATTTTCTATATTCTTTGTTTACATTCCAAAGGCTTTCCCCTTTCCCAGTTCCCCCCTCACCATGTGTCCCATAAGTCCTCCCCCTCCCCCGAGCATTCCCCATTCACCCCCGCCCAACCCTTTCTCTGTTCTGGTACTCTCCTGCAAAACTGGAACCAGTCTTTTCTGGACCAGTGTCCTCTCATTCCTTCTTCTTGGGAATCTTTTGATTTGCTAATTGTGCCTTGAGTATTCAGAGCTTCTGGGCTCATTAATATCCACTTATTAGTGATTGCATTTCATGTGTATTCTTTTGTGATTGGGTTAACTCACTTAGAATGATATTTTCCAGATCCAACCATTTGCTTACAAATTGCATGAATTCATTATTTTTAATTGCTGAGTAGTATTCCATTGTATAAATATACCACATTTTCTGTATTCATTTCTTCTTTGAGGGACATCTGGGCTCCTTCTAGATTCTGGCTATTATAAATAAGGCTGCTATGAACATAGTGGAGCATGTGTCTTTATTGCATGCAGGGGAATCCTCTGGCTATATGCCCAGGAGTGGTATGACAGGGTCCTTTGGAAGCGTATTGCCCACTTTTCTGAGGAACTGCCAGACTGATTTCCAGAGCGGTTGTACCATCTTGCAATCCCACCAACAGTGGAGGAGTGTTCCTCTTTCTCCACATCCTCTCCAGCACCTATTATCTCTTGAGTTTTTAATCTTAGTCATTCTGACTGGTGTGAGGTGGAATCTCAGGGTTGTTTTGATTTGCATTTCCCTGATGACTAATGATGTTGAACATCTCTTAAGGTGTTTCTCAGCCATCCGAATTTCTTTTGGTGAAAATTCCTTGTTTAGCTCTGTATCCCATTTTTAATAGGGTTATTTGGTTCTTTGGGGTCTAATTTCTTGAGTTCTTTGTATATATTGGATATTTGTCCTCTGTCGGATGTGGGGTTGGTGAAGATATTTTCCCAATTTGTTGGTTGTCATTTTGTCCTTCTGACAGTATCCTTTGCCTTACAGAAACTTTGTAATTTTATGAGGTCCCATTTGTCAATTCTTGATCTTAGAGCATAAGCTATTGATGTTCTGTTCAGGAACTTTCCCCCTGTGCCAATGTCCTCCAGGGTCTTCCCCAGTTTCTTTTCTATTAGTTTCAGTGTGTCTGGCTTTATGTGGAGGTCCTTGATCCACTTGGAGTTGATCTTAGTACAAGGTGATAAGAGTGGGTCAATTTGCATTCTTCTGCATGTTGACCTCCAATTGAACCAACACCATTTGTTGAAAAGGCTATCTTTATTCCACTGGATGGTTGTAGCTCCTTTTATCAAAGATCAAGTGACCATAACTCTGTGGGTTCATTTCTGGGGCTTCAATTCTATTTCATTGATCTACTTGCCTGTCATTGTACCAATACCATGCAGTTTTTAACACAGTTGCTCTGTAGTAGTGCTTGAGGTCAGGGATATTGATTCCCCCAGAAGTCCTTTTATTGTGAGAATAGTTTTAGCTATCCTGGGTTTTTTGTTACTTCAGATGAATTTAAGAATTGCTCTTTCTAGATCTATGAAGAATTGATTTGGGATTGCATTAAATCTGTAGATTGCTTTTGGCAAGATGGCCATTTTTACTATATTGATCCTGCCAATCCAAGAGCAAGAAATATTTTTCCATCTTCTGAGGTCTTTTTCGATTTCTTTCTTCAAGGACTTGAAGTTCTTGTCATACAGATCTTTCACTTGTTTGGTAAGAGTCATGCCAAGATACTTTATATTGTTTGTGGCTATTGTGAAGGGTGTTATTTCCCTAACTTCTTTCTCAGCCTGCTTGTCCTTTGAGTATAGGAAGGCTACTGACTTTCTTGAGTTGATTTTACAACCAGCCACTTTGCTGAAGTTGTTTATCAGCTGTAGGGGTTCTCTGGTGGAGTTTTTTGGCTCGTTTAAGTATACTATCATATCATCTGCAAATAATGATAGTTTGACTTCTTCCTTTCCAATTTGTATCCCTTTCACTTCCTTATGTTGTCTAATTGCTCTCGCTAGAACTTCAAGTACTATATTGAAAAGATATGGAGAGAGAGGGCAGCCTTGTCTAGTCCCTGATTTTAGTGGGATTGCTTCAAGTTTCTCTCCATTCAGATTGATGTTGGCTACTGGTTTGCTGTATATTGCTTTTATTATGTTTAGGTATGGGCCTTGAATTTCTGTTCTTTCCAGGACTTTTTGGCATGAAAGGATGCTGAATTTTGTCAAATGCTTTTTCAGCATCTAATAAAATGACCATGTGGTTTTTTTTCTATTAGTTTGTTTACGTAGTGGATTACATTGATGGATTTCTGTATATTGAACCATCCCTGCATCCCTGGGATAAAGCCTACTTGATCATGGTGAATGATCATTTGGATGTGCTCTTGGATTCAGTTGGCAAGGATTTTATTTAGTATTTTTGCATCGATATCCATAAGGGAAATTGGCCTATAGTTCTCTTTCTTTGTTGGATTTTGTGTGGTTTTGGTATACACAGTGAAACTAATTGAAGCTTTAGAGCAATTGGATTTAACAGATATATATTATATATATATATTATATATATATATATATATATATATAATATATATATATAAAACATTTCATCCCAAAGCAAAAGAATATACCTTTTTTTCTCAGCACCACATGGTACCTTCTCCAAAATCGGTCATATAATTGGTCACAAGACAGATGTCAACAAATACAAGAAGATCGAACTAATCCCATGCTTCCTATCAGATCACTATGGAGTAAAAGTGGTCTTCAATAGCAAGAAAAACAACAGAAAGCCCACATACACATGGAAACTGAACAATACTCTACTCAATGACACCTTGGTCAAGAAGAAATAAAGAAAGAAATCAAAGACTTTTTAGAATTCAATGAAAATGAAGGTACAACCTATCCAAATTTATGGGACACAATGAAAGCAGTGCTAAGAGGAAAACTCATTGCACTGAGTGCCTCCAAAAAGAAACTGGAGAGAGGATACACTAGCAGCTTAACAGCACACCTGAAAACCCTGGAACAAAAAGAAGCTAATTCACCCAGGAGAAGTAGAAGACAGGAAATCATCAAACGAAGGGCTGAAATCAATCAAGTAGAAATAAAGCGAACCATACAAAGAATCAACAGGAGCTGGTTCTTTGAGAAAATCAACAAGATAGATAAGCCCTTAGCCAGACTAACCAATGGGCACAGAGACAGTATCCAAATTAACAAAATTAGAAATGAAAAGGAGGATATAACAACAGAAACTGAGGAAATTCAAAAAATCATCAGATCCTACTACAAAAGCCTATACTCAACACAACTGGAGAATCTGGAGGAAATGGACAATAGACAGATACCAAATACCAAAATTAAAACAGGATCAATTAGATCAGCTAAATAGTCCCATAACCCCTAGAGAAATAAAGTCTCCCAACCAAAAAAAGTATGGGACCAGATGGTTTTAGTGCAGAATTTTATCAGACTTTCAAAGAAGACCTAACACCAATACTCTTCAAACTATTCCACAAAATATAAATGGAAGGAACACTACCCAACTCGTTCTACGAAGCTTGTGAGATCATTAGTGAATCATTTCTTTCCAACCTGATGTTCTGCCTCTTCCTTTGCTTGTTTTTGAGTGGCTAAGCTATACCCCTTCTAAGAATGAAGACCTGTTTCTCCATTCCACAGTCTATGTGTGATGATGTTCTAACTAGTACTTCCATAAGTAGGACAGTGGGGTAAGAGTACATGCTATACAAGCACGAGGACCTGATATCTTCAGCGCCTACATGAAAATCTGGGTGAGTTGGTAAGAATAAGGGCATCCCTTCAGCTGCAAATGGCAGAGACAGGGTTACTGAGTTTTGATAACTGCTGGTTCAATGAGAGAAAAGCAGAGAATGAAAAACAGAACAGAACAGAGCCTCTTCGGCCTCCTCACATGTATAGACAGGTGTTTACACCTACACACACATGCACATACAAAACACACATACACCTCCCCTCCACACACACACACCACAGACATATACATATGAAAAGAAAGAGTGAGCCTATATTATATCAGCCTTGCAGACCATGGCATGTATATACAACTTAGTCTTCCTGTTGCTATAAAAAACTATCCTGACAAAAGCAACTTAATGGAGAAGGGCCTTGTTGTGGCTCACAGTCTGAGGGTGCAGTCTGACATGGCAGTGGGAACCTGAGGCAGCTGATTTACATTTTACCCACAGTCAGGAAGCAGAGAGAAATGTCCTTCAGCTTGCTCTCTTGTTTTTACTTACCCAGGGTTACTTACCTTTGCCCATGAGAGGGTGCTGCCCCCATTTAAGGTGGGTCTTTACACCTCAGTTAAGACAATCTGAAAACATTCTTATGGATTGGCTCAGAAGTTTGCCTCCTAGGCCATTCCAGACCCTGTCAAGTTGACAATCAACATTAGCCATCACCAGGCCAAAGCATCAAGGTAGCCCTGGCCCCAGATGCATGGGTTTTACCATTAGGTAAGGCGTCTAAGCCTCACTTAAAGCTCACCACTTCCTTATTTCTAAACCGTCTCAACATGGTTAGTTATTTTCTGTGTGACAGCATCCTGTAGAAAACTCTGTAGAAGCTGGCAGTCATGTTCTAGAGTCAATAGACTGACTCAAGCTAGTGAAATGGAAAAAAAATATGAAAACCATTAAGAATTAGGGAGCTGCCACATGGATTTTTAACACACTTCAAGTTAGGGACCATTGACCATGGGGGCAAATATTTTTATACGGTCTCGTTATATTCATCTCCCTCTCTGGCAGGAGGTTAGCTCATGTGAAAGCCAGAGGAATTCAGGACAGTTGAAATCTTGGCGTCTAAGTAAGAAGAGCTGGGTTAACTGGATGCAATGCAAGGGTTTGTTTCAAAGAGCCAAGTTGTCAAACCTGAGCTCTGAGGGTGAAACTGACTTAGCAAAAGTACATGTCCAGCCAAGGGATGAAGTCTTCTGGAGACTGTTCGTGAGATTCAACCAGACACACCGACTGACATTCGGGCCGTGACCCTGGGTACTTATAAAGATGAATCACACTGGGACAGAGCAAATGGTTCAGATGGTAAAATGTTTGCTGTATTAGAAGGAAGACCCGAGTTTGATCCCTAGATCCCACATTAAAAACCCAGATGTGATGGCATGCGATCATAACCCTTGCCGGAGAGGCAGAGAAAGGGGAATCGCTCAGACTTTCTGGCTAATCTGCCTAGCTGAATTGGCAAGCGTCAGGCCAATGAAGAGATCTTTTCTCAGAAAAGAAAGTGGATTTAGCCTAAAGAATGACAGGCAATACTGATCTCTGGCTTTCACATGCATAACAACACACATGTAGATACATGAATATACACACCTTCACATGCATGTGCAGGCAGACACACACACACACACACACACACACACACACACACACACCACAAACAGCATTTAGCTCTAGTGTCCAGGAGAGCACTCCTGGGAATGTCTTGCTATTGGATCTGGGTCAGCACTTTAAGCAGGAAGGTCTTTAGTAGGTCTAAAGCCTCAGCTGCTATGAGAATCACCTGGAAAGAGAATTAAATTATGATGGTCAATAAGTATATGAAAAAAGAAATGTTCAGCCTCGCCAGACACCAGAAAAGCACGAATGAGCACCACACTGAGAAGGAAGCTTCCTTTTTGCCTGCTTGCTGTGGATGGAAAAAGTCCTTTCTTTCACTGACATTAGAGCCTGTTTCTTCCAAGCTCTGGTATACACTGAGGACCAGCTGAGACATTCAGCCTTGCATCCTAAAAAACTACTGAACTTTTGGATCTTTCATTGGTAGCCAGCCATTGTTCTAAGTGGACCACAGCCTGTGAGCCATTCTAATAAATCTTAAATATGTATCTCAGAGGATGTCACTCCTGGCCACTATATATATATATATATATATATATATATATATATATATATATATATTTCATTCTACAACTTCTGTTCCTCTAAAGAAGAGCTTTTTGACCTTTCTAATGTGCTAATGCTGTGACCCTTTAATACAGTTCCTCATGTTGTGATGACCCCCAACCATAAGATTATTTTCATTGTTACTTCACAAGTGTAGTCGTTTTGCTACTGTTATCAATTGTAATGTAAACATCTGTTTTCCTGTGGTCCTAGGTGACACTTATGAAGGGATCTTTTAACATGTCCTCCATCACAGGGGTTGTGAGCCATAGATTGAGGGCCACTAACTCTAGAGCGCTCTAAAGAACCCTAGCTAATTAATACTGAACCTGGATCCTTTGCAAGAGAATCAAGTGCTCTTAACCACTGAGCCATCCTGGCCATGTTTGATGAAGAACAATATTTATACACACACAGCTACTCATGCACAACACTTAGATGTATATTTCCCCATATATCTATCTATATACATTGAAAAAGCTCTGTTCTCCATGCAGCTTCCAATTCCAATTCTATCCTATGAGGGCCAGTCTATGGTTCTCCCTTTCATATTAAAATATTTTAATTACTTTATTTCTTTATTTGATGTGTGTGTGTGTGTGTGTAATTCAGGTCATCAGGATTGATGGCAAACACCTCTGCCCATTGAGCCATCCTGCCTCCCCTCTTTTTCATTTTTTTAATTCTTCTCCTTAACAAGCAAATGTGAGATCCTATTATCTTAACTATTTACTGATTGGCAGTAGGTAAATACCAAATATTTACTCCTCTTGCCTAGAGCTACTCTTTTGTCATGATGACTGCCCCTCTTCCATAATGCCTGGAAAACTCATCTAGGCTTTAAAATCCCACATTCACACGGGGCTGCCCCTCCACAGGACCATCCTTCCCATGGAACCCCTCATTTCTATGGGAAATTCAATAAGGATTTTAGGGCACCCAAAGTCACAGTCAACCTTTGAAGGACGCCAGGAGCCGACCAACTCCAATACCCCTGTCACACTAAGTCATTTGTCATGGGGAAGCCATGGGGACAGAGACAGATGCACAAATGTTGGATTTCAGAGTGAAGATGGTCAGTGGGTAGTGTGGTTTTGAAGTCAGACATCTCAGAGGATGCCTCTCCTGGCCACCCCTGAGCGGGAGAGGCCATCCTTCTGAATGTGTAGGCTGATTGTTGGCCTGTTTCTGAACAGAAGAGCTGCAATGGTGTGTGTTTGAACAGAGAAACAAAGAGAGAGATCCACACAGCACACTTCCTCTGCTGTGGAGCCCGTTCAGTAATTAGGCATGATTTGCTGAGGAGTCTGATCCCTAGACACACAGGAAAAAGCCAAGTATGGTGGTGAGTGCTTACAAACCCAGCACTGGAACTCAGTGGTTCACGTCACTTGGTGAATGACATACAAGGCTTCTACAGGCTTCTACAGGCATGTATAGAAACATGTGGGCACACACACACACACACATATACATGGACACACACACACACACACACACACACACACACACATGTCCCGCGCTACCGTCTCGCCAGCAAGAACGACGCGGCACACTCAGGATCCTTCTGCAGCAAAGCTTTAATGCTCTTGAGAGGGAGAGCATAAGCCTACAGAGCGGAGAACCCAAACACCCAGAAGCCCATCCCTTATATAGGCTGCAACCCCTGCATCGGACGTGTCATCCCCTGATTGGCTGCAGCTCATCAGGCCATATGATGCAACGGGAGAGGCGGAGACCAAGGGATGGTAAACTACCCAGCACCTGCGCACTGACTTGTTTACTTCACGGCGCCGGCCGGATGTTTGCGCCAGCAGGATGTTTGCGCCGTCAGCTCCCCCCCCCCACACACACACCATATACTTTCTTACCAAGCCTTCGATGTAATTTGCATTATGGCCTTTTGGACTTTTAAGTGGAGATGCATCACGCATGATCTAAACAGGAGCTGGTAAAAGCTAGCTATCACAAAGCCAAGCAAGTCTCCCCCTCTCACCTATCAGCCTAATACACACTACCTATGACTCCTGGCTCTTTGATCTCTTGACCTTATACCTCAATTCTCTTTACTTACCTAGAGTCTCTTTTTGCATGACAACACATTTCCACCTCTTCCTCACCCCAGTGGGGTCTCAACATGATGGGCTTGGACTCGGAGGAGACATAGCTGTTTGGGGATCGCAATGATCTTGGAAGTAACCTCTTACCTGTGCTCTTTAAGTAAGCCCAAAGATGCCATCGGATGGCCAAGCTGGAATTCAGTGGCACCTACTTTGGTTTGCCATCAATGTCTTATCTGGGGGAATAGATGTTTGTTTATGTCTCCCCTGTTGGAATTAGTACAGGCAGTATCAGGAATAAGTCAGGGACAGAGGGGGTCCTACAGTGTGTGTGTGTGTGTGTGTGTGTGTGTGTGTGTGTGTGTGTGGTGTGTGTGTGTGTGTGTGTGTGTGTGTGTGTTAGAAAACAATTTGCAGAGATTGATTCTCTCCTACCATCAGATTGGTCTCAGGTACTGAATCAGGTCATCAGATTTTGGCAGCAAGTTCTTTTACCCAAAGAGCCTGTTGCTGGTTCACAGTGCTTACATTTGGAAAATAAGCATACATTGCATGTAGGTTTATAGTAATACTCCAGAGTACTCTGTGGACCTTGCTGGGTGAAGAGGTGCCTATCCAGAGAGGGTGAGGTGAAGCACGTAGAGTCACACAGCTCAACTAGACTGAAGAGCAGAATGTTGGATTGACAGTGTCCAGTGTTTCCCTAGCCTGCTGTGCTATGGCCTATGGCCTATGTGTGCCTCTCCCTAGGGTCTCTGGCTCAGCCATACTGGCTCCGCCTCCAGCCTCTGTACCTTATGAAATAACTTGCTACCCTGAATCATCACTTTACCTACAAGACATAATTTTATTCTCCTGCCTCTGATTTCATTATCTCTGTTTTGTCAGTCGATCTTGCTTTTTTTTTTTTCTAGCAGCTTCCAAAGGATTTACAATGAATGATAAGAAAGGAATTATAAGACCAAAAAAATAGAGAATAATTAAATGTCAGTCATGGCCGTGATAGAGTGAATGGAATTTGGTATCTCACTATTTGGGGCGCTGACTAGGTGATACTCATTAGCTGCTGTTATTCCGCACACTGGGAGTTGGGCTGCGATTCCAGCCATGTGAGATGGAGCAAGCTCGCCTCGTCTCTCCCAACCCCACGTGCTACAGAAGGGAAGATAAGCATCTCTGCGAGAGAGACTTCTGAAATGAGATTGTTTATGCATGAAGGAGTAAGTATTAATAGCCAGCGTGCATTCATATGGTGAGTGTTTTCTGGTGACGGGAATGGAAAGTGTTATTTCTCTATTAAATTAAATATGGAGGCTACTGGATTATGCATGCCAGGCTGGCATGTCCGCTTGGTTTCTCTGCACACACATTTCATTCTCAAACCTGATGTCTCTGCCTAAGTGTCTCTTGTGTGCCTGGCTTCATTGCTGAAGGAAGTCTGATTGACTAGTAAGCCTTTTCCACCTGCCTCTGGGTCTGTTTGACGAGCAGGGACAGGTATGTTGTCCATTGTACTGTGTTCTGCTGTCCTGAACTTGCTTTGGGGCCACATCACAGAGATATAGTAAGTAGAGCAAGCAGGAGAGGTCTTTCGAGCAAGTGAGCCCGAGTAAGAACAGATTGCAGAAATGGGAGTATTTATAGAAAGAAGTCAAGACTGCAGCACACTCCAGGATTGTCTTCAAGTACCCAAGGAGAGGGATGAAGGGGATAGCTGAGTTGGTCAGGTCGTTGCCTTGCAAACATGACTAGAGTACATCTCACAGCCCTTGCCAATAAACCAGGCTTCATGACAAGTGCTTTGAGTACCAACTCTGGTGAGGTGGAGAGAGAAGAACTCATTGGTCAACAGGATGGCTAGATCGATGACTTTGAGACCAATGAAAGACTGCTTTGAAAATCCAGGTATGTGGTACCTGAGCAATGGCAACTACATCTAAATATGTATGCATACATGTACATGCATGTGCACATACATGTGCACCTGTACACAAGTAACACACACACATGCACACATGTGCGCGCGCGCAATTCAAAGACACTAGCTTGATACTCATTCTATTTTCCCTCATATCAAAGAACTTGAATAAATGACAGATGACTTTAGGCTCCACATAGCAGAGTTTTCCATTTTGTAATATCTATGTGCTTACAAAGCCCTTTCAAAAACATTGTCACTAGAAAGTAATCACCACAGTGGCAAGTTTGGCCTGGTGTTTATTATTTGTTTAGTGCCCATGGCTCCTCTGATGGTGTCTGGCACATAGAACATCATGTTTGATACATATTTGGCTAGGTATGGAAATGAAGCAGTTGTCTCATGAGGGATGACGTTTATATTAGTTATTTTTCTGTGCTATGATGAAATACCATTACCGAAAGCAACTTACTGAAGACTTAACTTGCTTCCAGGTTCCAGAGGGAGAGTCTGTAGTGCGGGTGAGGTGTGGCAGCAAGTAGCAGGAAATTTGCACCCAGGAAACAGAGAACAGGCAAGAAGTGAGGCCAGGCTATGAGCCTTCAAAACCTACATCTCCAGGATGTCTTCCTCCAGCAAGGATCCATTTTCTAAAGGTTACATAACCTTGCAAACAGCGATACTAGCTGGCCACCAAGTTTTTATCTATTCAAACCCATAGGAGACATTTCTCATTCAAACCATACCATTCTGTGTTCATTTTCCAGATCACAACTAAGGTCCAGATACAGTGGTAACCTAACCACACTACAGCCACCAAACCATAGTGAGCTCAGGTGCCCGGAGTCTGTGTAAGGGTTTAGTGGCTTTCTACTTAGAGTGGATCTTCTTGTGTGAAAGTTGGTGGCCTTCTCACCAGTCTCTGAGCTTGTGTCTGGGCATCTCTGACCTTCCTCAGCTGCTTGTCTCAGCAGAGTCAGACTCAGGGAAGCAGAATGGTCCAGATGATAAGAATGTATGTGTGTGTGTGTGTGTGTGTGTGTGTGTGTGTGTTCTGTATGGTATATCTCTTTTCCTTTTGTGTTTATAACTTTTCTTGTTGCTGTGACCAAACATCTTTCAAAAGCAGCTTAAGCAAAGGACGGTTTCTCTTGGCTCACAGTTCAAGGGCACAGTCTATCATGACGAAGAAGTTGTGGATACAAGAGCATTATCATGTCATATCCAGTCAAGGGGCAGGGAGAGGGAATGCTGGTACTCAGTGGGCTTTCTCTGCTTTGTTCAGTCTGAGCACCAGCCTCTGTCATGGTGCTGGCTTGTCAGGGTAGGTTTTTCTTGCTCTGTTAAATTATGGAAATGCCCTCATAGATGCATGCAGAGAAGTCTTCCTATGGTGATTAAAAAACCCATCAAACTGATGATGAAGATTAAGCACTACTTCTTCTGTGGGTCCCTCAGGTCTCTGCAATATCTCTACTACATGCATGTCCTCTCTCTGTCCCCCACACCCCTTTCTTGCCTCAGATGAGACCAAAGCTGTGTTGAGTGGCCAGGAACTTTCCAGCATCAGCAGTGTCTCACACTTCCTTTCTCAGCGTTATTTGCTTTTTTAGAGCATCCTCAACAGGGAAAACCCTTCAGAGGTGATAGTGTGTGTGTGTGTGTGTGTGTGTGTGTGTGTGTGTGTGTGTGTGTCTTCTGTATGGTATATCTCTTTTCCTTTTGTGTTTATAACTTTCTGAATTTCTATTCTGTGGTGCTTAATCTTCATCATCTGAATTTCTATATATTTCTATGTCCCATGAAATAGGAGCTAATCTTGGAGTGAAAGTGTCATGTGAGGACATGCCTGCATGCATGCGCGCGCGCGTGTGTGTGTGTGTGTGTGTCTGTCTGTCTGTCTGTATGTATGTATGTATGTGCACGCGCACACGCGTGCGCTTGTGGAGGCCAGAAGTTGTATATTCCTCAATGAATTACCACTTGTTTATTGAGAGAGACCCTCTCACTGGCCTAAAATATTTTGATTCTGCTAGCCTGGCTGCCCACAAGACCCAAGGATCTTCCAATCCCCATTCCTCCAGTGATAAGACTTCAGTTAGGTACAGCCCCATCTGGATTTTGTACCCTGGTGGGTTCTGCCAATGGAAATCCAGTGATCATGCTTTGCACATAAAGCACTTCACTGGTAGAGCTGGATCCCCAAAACTATATGGGGGATTTTCTGAGTATCTTAGAACAGTGATCACAGATCATGTCATATCATATCCTATACCAGCAGCCCAGTCTGCTATTGGTAGCTCAGAGGAGAGTCAGTCCCTCCAGTCCACCCAACCTCACCTCATTTCTATATAACAAAACCCAATGCACTGTACTATTTCCCCAGCATCCTCACAAGGCTTACAAATGGCTTGCCTGAGGTAGCAATGTTGTGTTTCTATATAGCAAACAGAAATGATAAAAGCAAATGTTCTCTACTGAGTGTGGTAGCTCAGTTATAGAGTATTGCCCGGCATGCATGAGGCCTGGAATTCAATCCCCAGCATTTCATAAACCAGGGATGCTTGTAAGACCTGCATTGAGGAGGTAGAAGCAGGAGGAGGATCAAGGCCATTCTCAGCTATATAGAAAATCTGAGGCCAGCTTAGGCTATATGAAACCCTAACAAGAAAGAAATAGGAAGAAAAGAAGAAAAAGAAAGAAAGACGGATGAATGTTCAGAAAGATGGTTGAAATGACTGGCAAGAACCTGATAGGTGTGAGATAAACAGACTATAACATTTTGGCAGCCCTAGTTGTCTCCCAGAAGTCATGTTGGGGGGGGGAGAAGAACTATGGGAACTATGGTGGGTGGGAACTGGGAAAGGGGAAAGCCTTTGAAATGTAAACATAGAATATAGAAAATAAAAATAACTAAAAAAAAAATAAATGACACATTTAAAAAAAAAAGAAAGAAAAACAATGCATTAGAAATCCCTAGAACTAAGGGTATCATGTTGTCATAGAAAGTCTTTACTATGACATGATACCAATACACTGTCACTTTTCTTTGTGGTCCACTGTCACAGGCAACTGAAGATGCTCTAAAGAGTCTTGGATTCCCTTCATCGAGGCACAAGCACTTCTTGTCTAGCTCCAAGACATCCCTCAAAGTATAAGAAAAGATGGGAATTTTCAGAATGCCACGGTAACAAACACATTGCTAACAGGACTCAAATGCGAAAGCAAAGATTTGTCTGCTTCCGCTTCCCCTATCCATATTGCTCTGTGTGCCACTTTGTCAGCAGTCAGAAAGCTCTCCCGGTCTCCTCTAATGTTTCACGCTAGGTTTGTCCAACAAGAGTAATAAAAATAATGACACCATTATCCCTCTTCTCTCTTTGTTTCCAGCAAATCCCTTGCAGGTTTGAATAATGAATTAAACTCGCGTTATCCTGACTCCCTTGCTCTCGACTTCCTCTGCTGGCTGGAGTGAAGCTATTATCCCATTGTCAAAAGACTGAACAGCCTCGCCCAGTGCACTGTGCGATCCTGAGATTTAGATACAGTCCATGTCCAAAATTATCGAGGGTACAATTTCACACTATGGCAGAGAAAATTAGTAGCCAGTGTTGAGATGAGTCCAGAGCCCGGCGAAATATTACATATTGCATTAGTAATCCTTTTGGAACAAAAATAAGTAGACAACAGAATTAGTTTTGAGTTGGGCATAAAAGGCTAACTAATGTTATTGTTCATCTGATTGATTTCAAGACTATTAAATCATTGTGGTCTGAATCTCTGCTTCCTTCGGGCCAAAGAAGCCAGTTCACGAGAAAAAAACACAGTCCATGTTCTCTTCCTCTTCCTTCTTACCAAACAAAAACAAAAACCCTTTGCTTCTAAGGAGAGACCCATTCATGTACCTGAATTTATTACCTCCCCTCCCCTCCTTCTTTCCATCCCTTCTACCTTTCCTTCCCCCTCATCCTACTCTCCCTCTCCTCCCTTCTTTCTTGACTCCCTCCCTCCTTTCCTTCCCAGAGTCTTACAATGCAGCTCAAGCTGATCTTTTTTTTTTTTTTTGGTTTTTTGAGACAGGGTTTCTCTATGTAGACCTAGCTGTCCTGGAACTCACTCTGTAGACCAGGCTGGCCTCGAACTCAGAAATCCACCTGCCTCTGCCTCCCAAGTGCAGGGATTACAGGCGTGCCCCATCACCGCCCGGCTAGCTCAAGCTGATCTTAAAATCTCTATCTAGTCTCTCCCTCCCAAGAACTGAAATTATACTTATAGAGCACCCTATCCAGTTTACGTGATGCTGGGTATCAAGCCCACAGCTTTGTACATGCTAGGCGAGCATTCCATTAGCCAAGCTAGCTTAGCTGGGCTACGGTTTGGGCCTTGAGCTTGGTTTCTTCCACAGTTTAGCTCCCATCTTTGAGCATGGCTTCTGCTGCTCTTTAGGAGGCGTGCACTACACACTTGCCATCAGAAGCAAGCAAAGGTAAATGTGGAGAGGAGCCTGGAGACAAGAGTGCAGGTCTGGGAAGTACTGCAGAGGTCACACTGGCCGCTGGTTTTCATCTACATTTGGGGTGCCATCTCATTTTTCTCGTTTCTCCATCCTCACCTCTATTTCCTTCTCCCTCTACCAGAGATCTGGCTCCCTGTTCCAGACCACAGACCACCAGTCACAGAACTGAACCAGGTGAGCCTTCTCCTACTCATTCTTAAACAAACAGATGCAAGACATATTTAAAGTTGAGTGTGATGATTGCTCCCAAGTCTTTTCTTCTGATGCTACAGGTACCATTTAGCAAAGACTAATGTTGAGAACTATGTCAGCCTAAGCTCCAGTTACTTCAGCTCCAACTTGATACAACCTAGAATCACTTGGGAAGTGAGAGTGTCCAGATCAGGCTGGCCTTGGACGTGTCTCTGGGTGTTTGTCCTGATCATTAATAGAGGAAGATCCATCTTGAATGTGAGAGCCACCATTTCCTGGCCTTGGCCTAGGACCCAGGCAACATAAGAGTGTGTAAGAGTGAAGAACTCTGAGAAGAAGCACACACTAATATGTTTATTCTCTCTGTGCCTTTGTGAATGTGACCTGATTAGCTGTTTGGGTTCCTGCCTTGATTTCGCCTACAAAATCTTCCAGGCTGTGACCAAGAAGTAGAAGCCAAATAAATACTTTCTTCCAGTAAGTTGCTCTTGGTCATGATATTTTATCCAAGCAACAGCAATGCAACTAGCAGTGTGCCTCAAATAAATTTCTCACGTCTTACTTTGACCTGCTATGACTTGGCTCAGTACACACGATAAGGACAATTGTTTCCTCTTTCTGAGTTTCTGCAGCTTTCCACTGAAACACACACTGGGCAAGGAAGATGCATTGTTGCATTTCCCCACCCTGTATCTCATTGGCTAGACATCCTTGAGCCCCAAACAACCACAAGCAACAGACCCTGTACTGACTCTGAAGTGACTGAAACTATCTCTAGGGGTTTCCATCTCTGCCTTACTGTTCATTTCTTGCCTGGTCAGCTTACTTGTCCAGGGTAAGAAAGACTTTCCATAGTGACTCCTGAAGAACAATAGGACTTCAAGACACAACAGAAGAGATTTTGTTGCCTTTCCAGGTGCCCCAGAAGCCAATCGAGATTTTTGAAGTATTACTACTTAATCTTCTGGTGTTGGCTTCTGACAAGGTACCTCTTGATTCTAAAGTCATCTGCATAAGCCTCCATTTGGGGTGTGTGTGTTATGACCTTTTCTAGAATGTCAGAAACCAAGCCAAGCCAAGGAAGGTGCTTGATACAGAAGTCAAAGGAGGTTGGCCATAAGTGATTTGTCTGGAGCATCATGCAGATTGTTTTTGTCATTTTTAGAGAAGGGGATGACCGGGTAGTCTCCCCATATACCAGCCGGACCCAAACCATGAGTAACAAGAGTAGCTACTCTTGCATTAGTAGCAAGAGTTTGCAGCATGACATAGTGTGATCTCCCATCTTTTGTGTTCTACAACAACTTGGCTTTCCACAGTGCAAACAAAGCCAACACTCTTAACTACTTATCCTGTTGGTTTTCATTTCCCCTTTAAAAAATAACATAAAGGGAGAAGACAAAAAAGAAGAAGAAGAAGAGGAAGAGGACAGAAATGAGGGAGAAGAAATGGAAGAAGGAAGAGGAAGGAATAGGAAGGAGAAAGAGCCTGAAAGAATTTTGCCTGTGTTGGTGGACATGGTGGCATGGAATATCATGGAAACTTGTACTTTATTTTATTTTATTATTTTATTTTATTTTGTATTTTTAAAATCAATGGTTCTATTTTCCCTGCACAGAGCAGAGATATGATACCTGAATATCATATGAATGAATATGAAACTGGATTGGTACTTTGGAAAGAAATTATTAAACAGCTACTGGGGTTTTTGGAAAGGAATTATTAAACAGCTACTGGGTTTATGGGCTGGACATCCTTTTCTCATAATGGAAGCTTCCTAAAAACAGGGATGTGGTTGGTGGAGGCTCCTTTCATGGGTTTTGTGGGTAGATGTCACAGTGGGTTGGGGAGGGATTGGTGGGATTTGGGTGTTTCCCCAGATGTGACAGACATCTCCAGCTCTCAAATGCACCAGATTGCTACCAAGGAAAACCGTACCATGGTGGTCTTGGAAGGATGACTTTCCAACAACTCACTGAGAATCAGTCTTGGATCTAGAGGCATCTTGGAACTGAGCTTGGAAGGTTGGAGCCTACCAAAGTGGCCACAGTTTCATACTAACAAAACTTTATCTCAGCCCCACTGATACCCTGTCTCTGTATAGAGCTACCATGTTGTGCTAGGATAGGATGGGCGGGTGAAAGGTGCCACTTCCTCAAGCCACTGTCACCTATGGTGGGAAATGGAATGAACTCATTTCCCATTCAAGTCTTGACTCAGGACTGGATGTTTCAATGGTCTCTGTCTTTAGGACTTGGCCATCTGCAGCAGAAACAGACAGGGACTCAGGTGAATTCAGAGCTTTATGGGAGGACAGAAGTAAGTCTCAGGTGTCTATTGGTGGAGACCACTAGAATGTCAGTCTTTGTTTGGAGGCAATGAGTAAAATTGTTTCTGACCTGTGACCGCATTGATCTCAAAGTGTTCATTTATCTTTTCAGTTGCTTATTTATCTGCAGTGTGTGTGTGTGTGAGTGAGTGTCTGTGTCTGTGTCTGCATGTGTGTTCTTGTACATGCATGTGGTGGACGGATGTTGGTAATGGATGTCCTCGGTCAATCTCCATCTGACTTATTGAGGTAGAGTCTCTCACTTGAACCTAGATCTTGCTGACCCAGTGAGTCTAGCTAGCCAGCTTGTTTGAGAATGCCCTGTCTCTACCTCCTGTACACTGGTATTAGAGGTGGACTCCCACATCACCCTATATTCATGTGGATACTTGGGGTTCTGAACTCATCCTCACACATATGTCATTCATTGATTCATCCCCCTAGTCCCCATTCCTTGATCCTGGTGGATTGATCCCACGAGTATTCAACTTTTTGATATTGTGACAAATTGTCAACTACAAAGTTTATGCTAAAAATCTGTGCAACTGAGGTAACCCCCCAAAAAAATTACAAAATAATCTTATAATGGTCTAGATGAGTTTATGATTGAACCACACCCATAGGGATGCTGGGATACATGTGGCCCATGCATGGATTGTGGCTTGGACATACGCACCAGTGCAAGAGAAGACAAGATAGAGGGGGAAGAAAGCTCAATCTTATTCTGCTGGGAATCTCTGTCAGCTCCACTTAAAGTATACTCTAACTAGTGCCAGACAGCTGTGCCATCCACATTTGTATGTGGTTTAGGAAGAGCTGGGGTTGGCTCTCCCAACCGCCATCTTCTCCCCAGTTATTTGGAAAAGCTAGGAAACTAAAACCCAAACTGTCTAGAAGGCCTGACAGCTAGAATCTAGATGAAAATCAGACTGTTAATCTGGTACATTCAGGGTGATTTGAAAGACGCCAGGCAGTGAGGATATTGAGTTGCACCAAAGAAGGCCGGACAGAGGTGAGAACTTACAGTGACCTCGCTCTGTGGTAGAGCCATCTCACAGCACTGCCATGACATTGGTCATTGGTGGTGGCAGCAACAGACAGCAGGAGGCCTGGCCACTGGGCCGTAGCCGGTGTGGGCACGGAATGGTATATGCTCATGTAGAGCTCTGCCAGCTCTTTACCATATTTATAAACAACTCTTTCTCAGCATTAATTTTCTGCTCAAAAGACCTAGGGTGTTTCCTGTATCCAAACACTGACAGAAACAACCAGTTCCTACGTTAGCCAAAGTCTCTGTCTTGCTGGAGCCATTGGAGGTCAATCAGCCTCTTGGGGTTTGTATGAGATACCTGTTATCTGATACTTGTTCCCTACTGGACCATAACTCAAATTCACCGCTAGGCATATCTCTTTCCAGTCTCCTAAACTTTAGCACCTAAGGTACAGCATGTCCTTACATGATACATCCTATTCTCCTTGGCCAATTTAATTCACTCTTCCCTGTGGGACCCTTCTAGCATAGCGATGGCTTAGTATACACACACACACAAGGATATAAAGGAGTTGGCAAACCTAAAGAAGAAGACTGCTGACGGTTGTGAATGGCAGTGAAAGGCTGTACCTTATCATAGCAAATTTCTGGACACTAGGTCGTGTTTCACGGAGCTCCCCAGGAGCTGTGTTTGCTGCAGAGTGATTCTGCACTGAGATAACCAGTAAACAGCTGCCGGTCTCTCTGACTTGTCCATTCGTCCTAACTCCCTCTGCCTCGGGCTTGCTGGTATTACGCAACCATTTTCTCCAAGCAGAAGAAATTCTCTAGGAGAAGGAGGAGGTAGGCTGATAAGACTCGGGAACTAAAGAACACACACACAAGTCCCAGGGAGTAAATAAAACTTAAAGGAGTCAGGAAGCAAGGCTCCCCTCCCTAAGGTTGTATGAGCAGTAGCAGCGGCCAAGACTCCTCAGTGGAACTGCCTTCAAGTGCAGGGTTCGCAAGCCGAGCGAGCTTTCGTAAGTACTCTCCCATGCTGGAGTCCCATGCTGGACTTTTCTGTTAAGAAGCTGCCTTGGAGTCACCCGTGCTCCTGTAAATAACCCCGACAGACTCACTGGTTCACTCTGCCAGACTTGGGTTGAACCACTTTGGTCCGTTGTGGGTGTCACATCGCAAGTGAATTGGTGTTTGTTCACACGTACCCAGAAAAACTCCCACCACAGCTATGGACTCTTCTAACTTCTACATAGAAAGTCTCAGATTCTCGCTCACCTGTTGGGCCTGGGTAGACAGAACACATAGCTGCCCTAGCCCAGGTTGGACCAGGCATAGGACATGTTATATATTGTGTATGGCTCATCTGACATGAACCCGCTGTTGTCCACTATTTCAATGAGGCTCGAGAAAAATCCTGAAGAGTGTGGGAACTAAACTTTTAATTTGTTTCAAAATGAACTGCATTACACATCTGGCTCAATTATGCTTCCCACCCCTGGAAAGGCCACAGACAGGAGAGCCGGAAAGGGAGAGGTGGCAAGCTCCCTGGGAGACAGCATAGGCTGCAGTTAGCGTTACAGGCCCAGAGGCTCACCTGAAATTCCTCTCCCTTCATCCCCTCAATTCACTCACTTCCCAAAACGTCTACTCATGGGCCTTGGGGCCTCCAAGTGACCCTCCAATCAATCCCTTCTGGGCACGGCATCAAGACAGGGCAAGACAAGGATCCTGCTTAGCAGCACAGGGCCATCTCTGCTTAGACCACAAACCCTGGGTTTAGCCTCCCAAGCAAGTATCTTTTCACTTGTTAAGTGACATGGCTCTGCTAGATGCCAGGGGTCTCAGCTGGGCAAGCAAGACTTCAGTTAGTGTTGAAGTTGGAAGGGGAGGTCTAAGGTCTCCATAGACTCTTCTAACTTCTACATAGAAAGTCTCAGATTCTGGCTCACCTGTTGGGATGGATATAAGGAATTCCTGTAAGGAATGCACTGCGTTTGTGCTATCAGTGCAAACAGCTCCGCGGATGTGTGATGGGCTACATTCTGCACGAGAGGTCGCAGAAGTCTGTTCTAAGGTGATGTAAACGCTGTCCCCTGAAAGTAAAGGAAGAGACGGAATGAGACTGAGAATGTTCCTGGCCCCGAGAATCAGATGTTTCTCAAGATCTACCTAAGGACATTCACAGATTCTTTGCAGAAGCAAAGAGAAATGTAAGGGGGAGGCAACAGAAGTGGGCGGGAACAAGTGAGGCCCTTCTCTGTTGGTCGAGGAGTTCTTGCCCTGTAGTAATAGCCACAGGGAAGAACTGGGTGACATAGAACATTAATCATTGTGTGACTGACAGGCGGTAAGGGTTCAGAGGAAGACAATGCATGGTATTCACGGAGGACATTTCGCAGGACTGGGAAATTTACAATGGCCTTCAGGAGTAGGGTAGGATGGGAGGTTGCTGTGTAACAGTGTCCTCCAAATTGAAATGTTCTGTTCTGGAAGGAAGCGTATGAAGATTTGGGCAGTCTATGGGAAAGCTCCTTAAGAAATGGAAAATGCTGGCCCGGAGAGATGGCTGAGCATGTACTGATCTTGCAGAGAACATAAGTTCAGTTCCCAGCATCCATGTGGGGGAGGGGCGGCGGAGGGTGTCTCACAACCACCTGTAACTCCAGTAACTCTAGCGGCGGGGACATACAGCAGTTCTGGTCTCAGGAACCTGTTCTTTCTGCACACACCTCCTCATTCCCCAACGCAGAAATATAACCCAAAATAAAAGTTGATAATGCAATTTTTAAAAGACCCACAACTTTCAGGAAATCTCTAAAACTTACAAGATTCACAAGACAACCCCCTCCCTCTGATCTTATAACCAGCTATAGCTGTCTCTGAGATATCTATGTTCCTGTAAGTATTCCTTTGCCCATATTTCTAGAAGTCAATGCAATAAATTCATTTCACTGAGTTGGACTTTAGAGCTATTCTTACTTTGCTCTGCATGAGGGGGTGTGCATGGGGTGAATAAATGCACATGCACACCCCCCAATGAAAAATCATACAACAGAGGTACACCTGGCTTGAGAACCAAATGCAAATGATACTGCAGAGGTGGATACACTCAGTGAATCTATAGAAAGGAGCAGTGCGACTGAGAATCTGGCCCCTGAGGATGTCGGGAGGTGGCATCTCTCCAGCCCTCCCACCCTCTACTCATATACTTAGAAGTCTCTTCACTAAGTTTTATTGATCTGTTCAGCACATCGAGAATCATGACAGATGTTACAGTATCAGACGTCATCATCCACAGTATGATTGAGTCAGACGTCTCCTCAGAGATAGCACAGTCATTTTGCTGAAGAAAAATACAGGCCAAGAATGGCTTCCAGGAGTGTCTAACCTTTTGACATTATGATACAATTGTGTCATCCACAGAATTTATACCCAAGGCTCACAGAATCAAGCGGCAGTTATAGTCACACGGAAAAATTTCCCATGATGTTTTAAGAGTGTTTATGAGTTGGTATTGGGGTGCATTCATGCCGTGGATTAGATGTGGCTCATTGGTCTAGAATCGTTTTGCAAACTAGAAGCAGAACCTGACTGAACCAGTATGACACCTTTATATCCTTTTCCAGTACAGCCTCCCCAATATGTCGACCTGGGTTTCCCACGATTTGTCTGAATGAAATTAAGTGAGAAGCTCCATGTTTCCGTGAACTTACAAACATCTCAATCCACGTGCTGTCGTTGGTCCCATGTTTCTCGGTTTGCTTTTTGTTGCCGTGATAAAAAAATAAAATAAAATAAAAGGAAGAAAAGAAAATACTATGACCAAACACAACTTGGGTACGAAATGGTTTATTTGGGCTTAGACTTCCACATAACATTAGCAATGAAGGGAACTTCGGGCAAAAACTCCATCAGGGGCCTTGAGGCAGGAAGGGACTGAAGCAGAGGCCATGGAGGAAAACTGAGGCTTGCTGGATTTTGTTGTTCTGAAACAAACCCTATGGCTTGCTCATCTTTCTTTCTTATATACCGTGCAACCTCTTGACAAGGGACGGTACTACTCACAGTAGCCTGGGGCATTCCACATCAATCTTCAAAAGAGAAAATGCCCCTCCACGCTCTCCTACAGGCCAATCTGATGAGGACATTTTCTCAGTTGAAGTGTCTTCTCCTCAGATGACATTAGCTTATATCAAATTGACAAAACACTAACCAATACAAGATGTGACCAGGATTTCTTTGCTAGACGTGGACCCAGCTTGTCTCCCAAAGCATGAGAAAGTATGGATGAATGGATGAATGTGTGTGTGTGTGTGTGTGTGTGTACATATTCATGTGTGTATATGCATATATGTCTATGTAAGGATAGACATCAGAGATTGACATCAGAGGTATTAATCACCCTGTACTTTGCATTTTGAGAGAGCTCCTTCTTTATGTAGGTCACACACTCAACCAGACTAGCTGGCCAAAATGCTACAAACATCTGTCTCCTGCGCCCCAGCATTGGGGTCACAGATATTTGCACACATCCCTGCCTGGCTTTTACATGAGTGTTGGGGATCTGAACGCAGGTCCTCATGATTGTGTGGCTGGTACATTACAGACTGAGCCACCCCCCCCTCCTTTAATGATGGAAAGATGCTCTGTTTGCAGTAGAGTCAAAGTCCGCACTGGTGTTTATAAACTAGCTGCTTGGCTCAGTCCTTTAAGAATCTGTTGATGCACACAGAGGAACTCTGCTAGAGTCCTCTTATGGGGGACCTCCATCCTTTATATAAAGAAATGCCATTGTAGAACAGCATAGGAGGACCTTGTCTCCTTGCACTGTACCAAAATGTGTGGCTGGGTAGTAGAGTACCTGCTCAGCACGTCTTAAGCCCTGGATTCAACTCCTATCACCATAAAAGAAGATCTTTATAATGCAGATGAGGTGGAGTTTCTAACTAGTAAGTGTTTGAAATCTGGGTGTATCTGTGTGCCACATGTGAGTCCCAGGGCAGCATCTGGCAACGGAGTCAGGAAATAGGTACAAAAATGCATCATGCACAAGTGTGAAGCGGGCCAGTGCAGGGACACATGATGGGACACTACTTTTAAGTGGCTAGACTTGTGGTCAAATCCCAGCCACCGCTCTAACTCTAGGGGAGTTGGTTACTGGGCTGGGAAGATGTTGTGCAGTTAAAATGTTTGCTGTTCAAGTGACAGGACTGGAGTTCAGATCCCCAGAAACCTACCTAAATGCTCTCAGTGCCATGTGGGTGTCTGTCTGTAATTTTAGCCTTGCAAAGTGGAGACAGTAGAGCCTCAAAGCAAGCTGGCTAGGAGGACTAGCCCTGCTGGCAAGCTTTGAGTTTGATTGAGAGACTTCTCTTCAATTAATAAAGCAGAAGGTAGATTGAAGACAATATCCTACATCAGCCTTGCACATGCACGCACACACATATGTACACACACACACACACACACACACATGTGTACATATGTCTACCACACATACATGCACATGGAAAAGGAAAGAAGAATTGGTACCTGGTACCTCTGGGCTAGGGAGGTAGCCTTGCTGGCCCAGTGTTTGCCTAACACCCACAAAGCCCCCAGCACTGTGTAAACCGGATGTGGTAGTGGATACGTGTGGTTTCAGCACTTGGTAAGTCGAAGCAGAAGGAGCAGTTGTTCAAGGTGGTTATTGGCATTCTACATCGTGAGTTTGACGCTGGCCTGGAATACATGAAACCCAGCCTCAAAAAAAAAAAAAAAAAAAAAAAAAAAAAAAAAAAAAAGAAAAGAAAAAAGGAAAAGAAAATGTGGTGTTTTGAGGAGCAATCGAGATCATTAATGTTAGAAGGCTGACTTTAACAGGTCCGTTGCATGATTAGCTGCAATTGCAGAGTAATGCAAATAAATGCTCATTCACATGCATCCCATGA
This sequence comes from Apodemus agrarius, assembly GCA_964023405.1. Classification (NCBI taxonomy): domain Eukaryota; kingdom Metazoa; phylum Chordata; class Mammalia; order Rodentia; family Muridae; genus Apodemus; species Apodemus agrarius. Next base: position 74,016,188 of record OZ030017.1, on the reverse strand, counting down.
ATCTGCATTCACAGTCTGAAAAGCAGGTCTAGCCCGATGCTCTCTTAGAAGACATGTCTTTTTTCACATGAATTTGATCCAGTTGTCCTGAGATAGCGTTCACCTTTGAACATCAAACAGGGAGAGACAAAGAGACTGCCCCTGCCGACTAGCCCCAGCCATGGAGGTTTGGGTAAAGATAGGAGTGTTTGCAGCGCTCTTACAATACCCAGCCAAGTGTCATGGGCTGTCCCAGACCCACATCTGGCCTTTGGCGCATGAGCAAACGGAATTCTTTCTCAGTAGTACCTGCGGGTGAGTCCCTCTGGGCCTACCTGTGCTCGTGTTTGCTAGAAAGAGTTTTGCACAAAGCACTGCACTGGGTTGGACCGTGAGTGTGTTGAAGAGAGCATATTTGAATTTCATAGGCTGTTGTCTCAACCCAGGCTGGGGCCCTGAACTATAAAATTGATGAAGGCGCAGTCTGAATTAATCAGCAAATATATACTAATTCATGCTGACCTTTTTTCAAGCTGCGGCCTTTTCTCACTCACGGTAGGTTTTAACACTGGCCTACTGAGCGTTATTACAAAGGACTCGCGGTCTGTCATAATTATATAATGCAAATGACATTTGCTGTTGTGTTCCAGCTTATTCCCTCAGATGTTTCTCTTTCTCCTCTCTCTCTCTTTTTTTTTTATCACACTCCTCACACATCTGTGTCCCCGCCACAGATACACAAGCTCCTCCTTTCCCCGGTCCCCAAGTTACTAGCAGTGTCTGTCCCGACTGTCACACAGACACGGCCCGCTGTGAAGATCCGGCGGGTGTGACATGTGCCTGTGACACAGGTTAGGCCGACAGCTGGTCGGAACAGGTGTACGCTGATTCCACGTCAAGTGGCAACACACATTTGGCTCCCGCCCAGCGCACAGGCATGAAAAACCTGTTCTCTTCACATTTCTTTGGAGACTGATTGACTGTTCTTTGACACAGCACACTGTGACTGTAAGTTCCCTGGTTCTCTGGCCACACAAAAGTGTTCCAGAGAAGAACTCAGACAAAAAAAAAAACAAACAAACAAAAAAAACACGTCCATGTGGCACCATGAATTATTCATCCGCTTCTTCAGGAGTGGCGTGGGGGGATGGGAGCGCCTCCCTTTAAAATCCGGACGGCACCCTGGACATATTTGGGGTAGCAAAAAATCAGCAAGATGGATGGCTTCGAGACAGAAGAAGCAGCAAACACACCTGTGAATATTTAGATTCTGAGATGATTTTAAAAAACAAAGGATCATTTTGAAAGATGGCCGTGGGGGTTGGGAGGATGCATCAGTTGGTAAAATGTTTTTGTTGGGCAGCACGAGGACCTGAGTTTCATCTCTCACCACCCACGTAGGAAAGGCCAATGTGGCAGTGTGCATCTGCATTCTCAGCCCTGGGAAGACAAATATGGGAGCATCCTAGATGCTTGCTGGATAGATTGCCAGTTTAGCTGAATCAGTAGGCCTTTTTTACCCCCAGGCTCAATGAGAAGCCCTGCATCAAAAACTGTAAGATGGAGACAGATCGAGGAAGACTCCTGACGTCAGACTCTGGTTTCCATCTTCTACGCGCATGTGCATACAAGGACACACACATGAGCACACGTATGCGAACACACACACACACACACACACACACACACTCAGAGAAAGAGACAGAGAGACAGAGCTAGACATACCAATGCAGTGATTATGAAACATAATTTTAAGAAAGCACTTTAACATTTTTTTGTCAAAGTAAAATGATCTACCCTCATCAGTGTGGCTACTTGTCCTGTACTGTAAGCCCTAGGGCCTGAGCTTAATTCTTGGAGCTCACAGGAAAGAGAATCAACTCCCTCAATCTATTCTCTGGCTTCTTCACACACACACTGTATAATATGACACCTGCATGCCTGCATTCACAAACATATCACACACACACACACACACACACACACACACACACATCACAATAAGACAGAATTTGACTTTTTTTTAAAAAAAATAAAAATTTTTAAGTTTAAAAAAATTAAAAACTTGAAAAACTGTGTGTGTGTATGCACATATACCCTGTTAAATGATAACATATATCCTATGTTAAATGATAACAGACATCCTATGTTAAATGTTATGTTCAAGAAACGAATGATGTTACTTAAGTAGATATTACTGTGGCCAGTGGAATTCCATGGCGGTTTTGAGAGGTGACAGCTGATGAGAACTCTGTAGTTTTTAGTCACATATAAAGGTCATGTTTCCTTTCAGATGGAAGCCTGGGAAGCCTCGGCCTTGTTATCAGGCCTGAGAGGCGTTTCGGAGGACGTCAGATGTATCTCTAGACCTCCACAAGCTAATCAAAAGCACCACACCTTGTCTCTCCATTTCCAGGAGCATGTACATTTCCAGAAAAAAAAAAAGAGGGGATGGTAAGAAATGGGGGTACTGAAGCCCTCAGTTCCCGTTTGACTTCATGCCCCTTCCCTACAGCCCTGCACATGTAGTCCACATCTGGGCACAGCTGCCCAGTTCAGCTTACTTCTCTACTCCCCCTCCCTCCGAGGGCTGATGGCCATTTTAATTCTTTAAGCCATTTCCTTGAGTCTTCATTTCTTCTCTTAGGTGCAAGGAATAGCTCTGAAACCAAGATGGCTGGGACAGGGGAACGTGGCTGGGTTTAAATGTGTGCTTTGTAAGCCTAGCTGCTGATTTCCAACCTCCCAGAGCCCTAAGGCTCCAAGTAGAGGTCAGTGGGCTTATGCAGGGGTCCGTATAGAAGGTGTTGCATCTACATGAAAGGCCCGTCAGAGCTGTACATTCAGAAACTGCCACTGCCGCCGAGGACTGGCAAAAAGGTGCTAGCACTTCGTGGATTCATTTCATACAAAGTACAAATCTAATAAACTCATCTCAAAAAAAAAATAATAATGCCGCCACATTCAACTGCTAATGCCTCAGACAGCCTGATACATTTGTAGACAGCCGAATCCTAAATCCAGTGGAGAATTCTAAGACGGGTTTATGCTTAGCGTGCTTCTCATAAAACCTTATTTGAACATTTGATTCTAGTTTACATTTTATTAACAAAGCTCTCATTTTTCACTCAGCACAAGGAAGCAGAGGGAGGAGACGTCCACTTCTCAAACTTCAAACCTGTGTCCAAATAAATTACAAGATGGCCATAGAACGGACAAGACGGGGACTGCCCCGAGACAGTGACAAAAAAAAAAATGAAAGAAAGAAAAAAGATAGAAAGAAAACCTTAATTAGGATGCAATCCTGGTTATTTTAAGCCATACAAAAGAATTTGGCACATAATAGAGTGGCCGTTTCTTGCAGTTCGTATGATAAAATTCTCACCAGTCTTAAAATGACAGATGTAATATTACCTTTAATAAGTGTCTACCGATGCATGCAAATTGAATTAGATAGTGGGAGTACAAATTTGTCCGATAATTAAGATAAAATTTCATGTCAGTTCAAACCCCGGTGTATATTAGTAACACTGTATATTTCTTTGCTCTGCTTTGTACTAGTTATCTTTAAAGCAGCTCCCTGATCACTGCAATGGTCCAGCCAAAGGGTAAACACATGGCTCTTCCGTCACATTCCGACCAGTGGGGGAAAACCTGAGACTTGATTATTGCTCCGTTTATGCTGTTTAAAATACTAGGCAAAATTCACATCACATTGAATAAATCTGGCTATGTATTAACATCACATTTCTGGGATCTCCCAAGGTATTACTGCGCCCTTAAGTTTAATGCCTAGCTAATACCATTTAGGGGGAAATCAAAACACAAATTTGTAAGTTAATAGCCTTGTCCATTTAGGAAATCTGAGTTTTGAGTGGATTCTTTAGTGCTTTGTTTTGACACTACAAGTAAAGTGGATAGGATTCTCTCTCTCTCTCTCTCTCTCTCTCTCTCTCTCTCTCTCTCTCTCTCACACACACACACACACACACACACACACACAACACCCCCAGAAGGCCAAAAGAATGACCATGGACAGACACGTGCACACACAGACACTTCCCACTCCCCCACCCTCCATGGGCAGACAGGCACAAAGCTGTGCCCACAGACACACAGCTGAAAGGGTCTGTGTTGCCTGGCATTCAGCTCCATTTTAATACCCTCTGCTGCAGTGGTCACCATTCCTCAGGGGAGGCGAATATCCCGAGCATTATTAAAAGTGGGATTACCCAATCTAATATGAAGACTTGGGAACCAGCCAAGAGCAGTTAGTCATAAGCAGGGGTGGGGGGAACAAAGATTTATCAGGACACAGACCACTAGGTTTACCATTCCTAAGCCAGTGCCCGGCTGTGGATGACTGGCATTGCCTCAAAGGTGACTTTCACTTCACTAAACAATGAGTACCTTTTGAGGCTAGTGTCATTGATGGTGATGACATGGTTTTGTCCATGAAATGTATGAAAGAAAGGTACATCTCCTTGTTGACCTGCAGCAGGGTCCCAGTGTGGAAGGCACTGTCCTCTGATTGGAACACCATCATATTTGGAGATTTGCACTATGGTGATGATGGTTTTTTTGCTTTTTCTGGTAGGAACATAATATTCAGCAGGACTAAGCTACATGGCCAGTATTAGAAGAAATCCTAGCAAGACTAGGATCTGTAGGTATCCGTTGCATTATTATTGAATTGCTATTTCCTGTTAGTTGAAACCTTCCCTCCTGGAGAGAAATTCACTAAGACTCAGGAAGTGAATGAAACTTACAAGGCCCAGGAGGTCAACAATTCACAGGTTTCAGGAAGCTCCTGAAACTAATAGAATTCACAAGGTTCCTGCCCAAGGTTAAGTAGGCAGTAACAATTGCTAAGGAGAGGAGATTCTCTAAGCAACTTAACTTCTCTCATACTCCTATAAAATTCACTATCTCACCAAGACTGATAGTGTAGAATTGTTGCTTTGGTCTGTCATTGGTACTCCGTCTGTGAGGAATATGGATTTCTTCATTTCTCCCCAAGAAAAGTCACCCAACAACTCCAAATATTGCACCTTGGGGGAACAGACCAGTGTTCTGGCTTGGTTATATCTGTTGCTGAATCCAGATGCAGCCTTAAGGGTCTAAGCTATCAGAGACTGTGGCAAACCAGAAGGCATGTACCACTTGGGGGAGAATGGCCCCTACTCAGCTCGACTAACTGTTACCGTGGATACAGCCTGCAAAATGTGTGGACATCCACCAGCTCACTCATTAAATAATCTTGGGGATAAGTAACATGATTCCTTTGAAAGCACAAAGACTTGAGTACAACCCCAGAGCCCACAAAAACCTGTGTGTCTTCCTTAGGAAACACCCGTCTTGCTCTTTGAGACAAGGTCTCTAGCTTTTGCCCAGAGCTCACCAATTTAGCTAGCTTGCCAAGAGTCATAGGACATGGTCTGCCTCTGCCTCTGCCTCTTCAACACTGAGGTTTGCAGCCACTGTATCCACCACGACAAGCTTTCTTATTACGTTCTGTAGAATCTAAGCTCAGGTCCTCATTCATATGTGGGGCAAGAGCCTAACCAACTGAGCTGTCTTCTACCTGTAGCCACTGGTTTCCATTATTAATCATAAACCTATCTTAATTAAGCATCCTTCTTAGTGTTGGAGGCCTATCAGTGCTAATGTGAGTGCAACTACAGTTGTGAGGTGCAGGTGGTCTCCTGGAGTGACAGCATCTCGTCAAAAGGCTCAGGAAGGCTTTTAGCATGAGTGCAAAGGTGCTGTTCCGGTAGCAGTCACCAGAGCCCTCATGCCAAATCCAAAAACTGAAACCTATAGACCAGCGCTTCTCAACCCTCCTAACGCTGCGAATTTTTAATATACTTCACGTTGTGGTAACCACCAACTATGAAATTATTTTCATTGCTTTTTTCATAACTATGGTTTTGCTACTGTTATGAATTATAAGGCGATTATCTGTGTTTTCCAGTGGTCTTAGGCGGCCCCTCTGAAAAGGTCATCTGACTCCCGAAGAGGTCACGACCCACAGGTTGAGAATGACTGCTATAGATGACGAGTGAGTGCCGACGTGAGAATGTGATACTGAGCGGCAGGGAGAACAGAGATTCCGAGAGCGTGCAAAGCCCACCAGGCGCCACAGCTGCCTCCTGACAGGAGAGATCTGGAGAATGAATTGGTGGTGTTCAGCTCCTGTCTGGGTATTTAGAAAAGGACTTTGTGGGGACTGGAGCTCAGCAAGCATCTCAGATCAGAGTTTGGATCCTACTACTCATATTGAGAGGCTCAGAACTACCCGTAACTCCAGCATCCCATGGCTCTGGATCCCTCCCAAGGTACATGCATGTATGTGTACATGATAAACCAACAAAACATAATTTAAAAAATAAAATAAAATCTTTTCTAAGAACATTCTGTAGAAGAAGAGGTAACTGTGGGGGCGTCTCCTTGAGTGCCATTCAGTTTGCTGTTGGTCGTTGGTCCCTGTGTATTCTTATGGTTTGATTTTCAATCGGAACGCCTTCTTCAGGTCAGCAAGCAACTGTCAAGAAGCAGAGTCTTCAGAAGACATCAGGTGTTGGAAAGGATGTGGAGAAAGAGGAACACTCCTCCACTGCTGGTGGGACTGCAAGCTGGTACAACCACTCTGGAAATCAGTCTGGCAGTTCCTCAGAAAACTGGACATGATACTTCCGGAGGACCCAGCCATACCACTCCTGGGCATATACCCAGAAGATTCCCCAGCATGCAATAAGGATACATGATCCACTATGTTCATAGCAGCCTTATTTATAATAGCCAGAAGCTGGAAAGAACCCAGATGTCCCTCAGCGGAGGAACGGATATAAAAAATGTGGTATATATACACAATGGAGTACTATTCAGCCATTAGAAACAATGAATTCATGAAATTCTTAGAGAAATGGATGGAGCTGGAGAACGTCATACTAAGTGAGGTAACCCAGTCTCAAAAGAATACCCATGGTATGCAGTCACTGATAAGTGGATATTAGCCTAGAATCTTGGAACACCAAAGACACAATTCATGTACCAAATGATATCTGACAAGAAGAAAGGAGTGGACACTGGTGCTGGAAAGGATCAAAGCATCAGTGTAGGGGAATACAAGAACAGGGAAGAGGGAAGGGGTGCAAGAGGGAGCAGGGGGAGGGAAAAGGGCATGTGGGACCTTTGGGGGGTGGGGAACCAGAAAAAGGAAAATGAATTGTAAATATAGAATATATCCAATAAAAAAAAGAAAAAAAAAGAAGCAGAGTCTTCAGGGTTTGGTCCCCACGCTTACTGCCCAGTGGATTCTAACGCCTGGCCTCTGTAGCTTTTCTCATGTTGTATAATTTTTAGTAAGGAAGAAACTATCTTAGTTAGGGTTTTATTGCTATGAATAGACATCATGCTCACAGCAACTGTTATAAAGGACAACGTTTAATTCGGGCCGGCTTACAGTTTCAGAGGTTCAGTCCACTGTCATCGTGGTGTCAAGCATGGCGTCCTATAGGCTGACATGGCGCTGGAGAAGAAACTAAGAGTTTTACAACTTGATCCACACAGGCAGCAGGAGGAGAATTGTATGTGACACTGAGCATAGCTTGGGCATACGTAAGACCTCAGAACCCACCTCTGCAGTAACATACTTCCTACGACAATGTCGCATCTACTCCAACAAGGCCACACCTCCTCCAACAAGGCCACACCTCCTTCAACAAGGCCACACCTACTTCAACAAGGCCACACCTCCTTCAACAAGGCCACACCTCCTCTAACAAGGCCACACCTCCTTCAACAAGGCTACACCTCCTAATAGTGCCACTCCCCATGGGCCAAGCATTCACACACGTGAGTCTATGGGGGCCACACCTATTCGAACCATAACAGAAGCCTACCCTTATTTTAAAGATAAGACAAGACCCGTGTATAGAAGTATCTTTCTGTTCAGTGTAGATCCCGTGTACTTTAGCTCAACGAATATTTTGCAAGGACTCTACATCCGATGTCATTCTAGATACATGGAATTCAAAGTCAAGAGTGTGGATGAAGAGTCTGATAGGGGCAAGCTAACAGTGTCTCAATTAATGGTCTCAAAATCAAATGCTGTGGCCGCCTGTCATGAAGTACCATGAGCACCAAGGGCACGAAGTAGCTTGGGAAGTAGCAAAGGTTGAGGACACAGCGGAGCCTTCAACAATGTCACAGGCCCAAGTGTTTTTACATCCTCTGAAGTTAGAAATCCATACTAGATAACCATCCAAATGCATAAATGTTATTAATAAAAACATCCCACCACCGTGCAGCCAGGCAGGGACAGGAGGATCGCTGGTGCTCCCTGGCTAGCCAGACTTGCTAAATTTGTGAGTTCCTGCTCCAGTGAGAGTTGTCTCAGAAAAACAGAGAGTAACTAAGACACCCCCTGAAGGAGTGAAAGTAGCCTCAGAAGAAGGCGAGGGCTGCCCCTCCCTCTGCTTTCTGCACATGGGAGGATAAAGCAAAGAAACTCTTAACACAGATTGCAACTTTTTTTTTAACCTTGAATTTCTTAGTCTCCAGAAGTGTCAGAAAGTAATTTCTATTTTTTTTTAATAAGATACCCGCCCACGGTATTCTGTTACAGGAGGGCGGTGGAGTAAAGCAGAAATATCTTTCCTTGTATGTGTTTTCTCTAAGTGCTCTCACTGTGCGTGTGTGTGTGTACGCGTGCGCGCGTGCGTGTGCGTGTGAGTGTGCGTGTGTGTGAGTGTACGTGTGTGTGCGTGTGAGTGTGCCTGTGTGAGTGTGTGTGTGAGTGTGCATGTGTGTGTGAGTGTGTGTGTGTGTGCATGTGTGTGTGTGACAGTGTGCCTGTGCGTGTGCGTATGTGTGTGTGTGCGTGCGCACGCGCATGCGTGCGTGTGTGTGTGTGTGTGTGTGTGTGTGTGCGCGCGCCCGCATGTGTCCATGCACATGCTTGTTTTTGCATTCGGAGGGCAGAGCTTGATGTCAGCTAGCTTGCTCAGTTGTCCTCCACCTGGCTCTGTGGATTAGTGTTTCTTGTTGACTCTAGAGCTTACCGATCCAACTATACCACTGGCCAGCAAAGCTTCGGTATCTTCTTGTCTCTGCCTCCCCAGAATGTGGAGTTACAGGCATGTCTCAGGCCTGGTTTTTCATGTGCATTCTAGAGCATCGAACCAATGTCCTTATGCTCGCAGGAAACCATTTTACCAACTAAGCTATCCTGTTAAGGCATGGTTGGACAGCTAGGGCACTGATGCATCCATCAGGAGGTTTAGCAGAAGCGCAACGGGGTTCTTTAACAGAGATGGGGGATGAGGAGGAGTCGGGGAAAGCTTTCCATTGCCATGAGAGGTCTGTGTGTGCGCTTACAGGGTGGAATGCGGAATTACTGTGTGTTCTAACTGGGTAATAAAGGAAATGATTAGGCACCAAGTATGAGCGCCCATTTACCCAGGCCGTTATCATACATGACCTCCGGCAGACAGACTTGGAAATCGCCACTGTCTAGAGACACCGGGCTGAGTTTTAAGGGCCAGAACCCCGCTGCTTCCTGCCCGCCTATCCCATGGTGCAAAATGCAGTCACTGCCAGAAAATAAATGACCAAATACCCCCAGCCCGGGAGCTGACTGCTTCTCCTTCCCAGTCAGAGTCACCGCCTCTCGCAGACTGACCTTGCTTAGAGAGCAGTGACACGAGTTAGAGTGAATCACAGCGGTCCCCACTGGAACGGGACTGACCACAACGCTCAGAAACCAGAAGTGACTATGATTCGATACTGAATATACTAATCTTAAATGGAATATACTAATTGCAAATGGAATATACTAATTGCAGATTTAGTTATTCAGTCTTTGTGGTGTGTGTGTGTGTGTGTGTGTGTGTGTGTGTGAATAAAACAAACTCAGGTGCTGGTCCTCATGTACTGACCACCTTTTTATTATTTTTATTTTTGAAACAGAGTCTCTCCTTGGTCTGGAACACACTAATTAAGCTAGGCAGGCTGGTTGGTGAGGCACTGGGGTCCCCTTATCTCTCAGACTATGGCATAACTGTGGGACCACCAGACCTATGCAGGATCTAAAGGGCTGGCTGCTGGGATTTGACTTCTTATTCTCATACTAGTATGGCAACTATTTTACTTACCAAATCACATCTCCGGCCTCCACACTCTTCAAAATTATTGAGACTACCAAAAAGCTTTGCCTTTATGACTCATGTACAAATTTTTCTCTATTAGAAACGAGAACAAAAAAAAATATTGAGGTACACAAATATACTAGTACACATTTTCTTAGCCATCAAAACAAGGACAACTGCAGGGGCCAGCTCTAACACCTACAAACACCTATTAAAACGAAGACTGCAATTTTATGAGGTCCCATTTGTCAATTCTTTTTTTTTTTTTTTTTTTTTTTTTTTAGAAAGAGTTTCTATGCGTAGCCCTGGCTGTCCTGGAACTCACTCTGTAGACCAGGCTGGCCTCGAACTCAGAAATCCACCTGCCTCTGCCTCCCAAGTGCTGGGATTACAGGCATGCGCCACCACACCCGGCTCCATTTGTCAATTCTTGATCTTAGTGCATAAGCTATTGGTGTTCTGTTCAGGAACTTTCCCCCTGTGCCTATGTCCTCCAGGGTCTTCCCAAGTTTCTTTCCTAATAGTTTCAGTGTGTCTGGTTTTATGTGGAGGTCCTTGATCCACTTGGAGTTGATCTTAGTGCAAGGAGATAAGAGTGGGTCAATTCGCATTCTTCTGCATGTTGACCTCCAGTTGAACCAGCACCATTTGTTGAAAAGGCTATCTTTTTTCCACTGGATGGTTGTGACTCCTTTATCAAAGATCATAAGTCTGTGGGTTAATTTCTGGGTCTTCAATCCTATTCCATTGATCCACTTGCCTGTTGCTGTACCACCCAAGAAGGAAGGAGAGGACCCTGGGCCTGGAAAGATTGGATCCAGTTTTGTAGAGAAACTGTGGGGGGAGGGGAAATGATTGAGGAATAGTTGGGGGGGAGAGGAACTATGGGACATAGGGAGGGGTGGAACTGGGAAAGGGGAAAGCCTTTGGAATGTAAACATAGAATATAGAAAATAAAAAAAATAAAAAAAAAAACGAAGACTGCGAAGACTGCGAGGAGCGCTTGCCCCCTCCTCTCTCTCTTGCTCTCTTGCTTTCTTGTTCCACTCTGTCCCCTCGCCCCACCCCTTCCCTATCAGTGCCCATTTCCCTCCCCCCTCTCTCCATGTGCTCATGGCTGGCCTCTACTTCTCTATTCTCTCTCTCTCTCTCTCTCTCTCTCTCTCTCTCTCTCTCTCTCCCTTTCTCTATCTCTATTACCCTCTCAACTCCCCTCCCTATGCCCTGAATAAACTCTATTCTATACTAAAAAGGAAAAAACAAACAAACAACTGAGATTGTGTGGGTGTGAGAGCATGCTAGTGTTCTTGTGAACACAGTTTTCACGTGGATGAGCTTGAAGAGGCCCAGAATGGGTAGGACCGTATTTTGGTAAACATTGTCCCAGCCTCAATTTCTCCCAAAATCTAAATGGAAAAAAAATGTTAGAAATAAACTGAGCTAACCAACCAACCAAAAGTCCCTCAAATATGCAGGAAGGGACAAACGGTTCAATTAATAATCCAAGGACAACTAGTCACCCATTGAGGGGAAGCGTAGTGGGAGTTTTGTTTCTTTTAAGAACAAGGAAATATTATAAGAATATGTTTTTGTTATATTCCCAGGTGTTAGATATGGGCTGCTTTAGATTATCCACAGCAGCTGACTATGTTTTGCCTCATGATTTATAGGCAAGGGTGTGATTCTGCCAGCAGTAGGCAGCTTCTGTGACTGTATGACATTTGAGATCCTGGGGACTTTTCAGATAAACACTAGGACCCTGAGAGGTGACGTGGGTTGTTGTTGGTCATGGTCTGTTAAGTAGTCATGTGCAAAGAAGAAACAAGAAGAAAAAAAATTAGGTGAAAAAGATCAAACGTGTCCCAAGAAACTAGATGCTCCTAATCAGTAGGAAGCAGTCTAATGATAAAGTCAGGATCTCTTTTCTTTCTCCTCTATCCTGTTTTCTCTCTTATCTAGTGTTAGGAGATTGAAAGGGTGAAGAAAAAGAGAGTCGAATGAAGGGGCAGAAGAAAGGAGAACCCACAAAGTAGCCAAAGACCGGCTACAGGGAACTGAGGCCAGATTCTGACATCCATCTATTGAATAAAAACTCCTTTCTGTTGCTGTGATAAAACACTCTTACCAAGATCAATTTAGGAAAGGATTTATTTCAGCTTACACCTCCAGGTCGCAGTCCATCCTTGAGGGAAACTCAGGACAGGAATTCAAGTAGGAACTTGAAGCTGAATGCTTCTCGCTGGCTCCTCATAGGCTCATGGTTAGGTAACTTTCTGATACATCCCTGACCTTCCTGCCTAGGAAATGACGCTACCTGTGGTGGGCTGATCTCCCTTACATCAACTGACAAGACAATCCCCCACAGAAATAGCCACAAGCCAGTCTGATCTGGGCAATACCAAAATTGAGATTCCCTTCTAGGTTGTGTGTCAGGATGACAGTTGAAAACTAACTGCCACAGGCAATAATAAACTGATTGCACTATACTGATTTCATCAAGATGAGACAATGCAGCCATGAATAAGAACAAAGAAAGTGTCCATGTATTGATAGAAATACCCTTACATGGTAAAATCTGTAAGCAATATGAAGGGTGATAAGTAAGGTATTAACTCATGTTCTGAAAAACTGATTTTTATACACAAAGCAATTTGATATATAAGAATTTTTGTTTAGAAATTTACAAAACACACGATTTTATATATAAATATAATGTGTCCAATGTCCTACTTTTAAACACACCATATTTATTTGTCTGAACACACCCTTTAAAGCCCAATAGTTCCCTGAGAAGTGCCACAGGAAATTGAGTCCTTATACCTGAGGAATTGGGACAAAATGGGGGAGGGTTATTAATGCAAATAACTTCAAAAGGCATGAGACTCTAAGAGCCTATGGCTTTTTGGGTGCTTTCTTAGATCATTTAAAGTTAAAAAAAATTGAGTTACTTTTTAATATTAGAATTCAATATTCTCAACCACATTTCCTTTGAACTCCATTTTGGGGCTTGTTTTTCTCCCCCGTAATTAATGAAAGCAGGTGAAATGTGGGGATCTAGGATGGGTGCTTTGCTAGTGGTCAGAGGAGTTCCTACTCTAAGGTATCACTCTTCAAATTTCTTACAACTCAGTGAATTTCAACAGCGTTCCCACACATGCACATGACCTTGTGTGGTACCTGGCTGGGTGGGTCCTCATTACGGTTCTTCTGGCTATTTGCACCCACTAGCTCAATGTAACTTTCAAAGCTATCAAGACTCCGGGACAGTTCATTCTTGGAATATATAGTTTCCCATCCATGCATTTACTTGTTAATCTGTTCCGTTATCACTGGCTCAGATTCCAGGGAGCGCCAGGCAGTACTAGGTAGGAAAGATGATGGAAAGATGAGAAAGGGCTGCTGCTCTTAGTGAGGGTATGGAAGAGGAGAAAGGGGGGAGGAGGAAGAAGGGGAAAGGGAGGAGGGGGAGGAGGAGGAAAAGAAGGAGGGTGGGAGGAAGTGAGGAGGAAGGAGGAGAACTAGCAGAAGGAAGAAGATGGAGAAGGAAGAGGGGTAGGGAAGGAGGGGAAAGAAGGGATAATGGGGAAAGGAAGGAAGAAAGAGGGAAAAAGAAAGGAGAGTAAGAGAATGAGGGTCAAGGAGAGAGGAGAAGGGGCAGAGAAACAAAGAAGGGAGCTGTGCAAGCGCTAGCCAGCACGCACTGAGCTGAACAGAAGACAGGCCATGTCTACACTCACCCCCAGAGTACACGGGGAGAGCACCCCCCTCAGCAAACTGTGGCAGTTGCCAGGGTAGGGCTGTGCTTTTTGTTTCTTTATCCTTAAATATCTGCTGACCAGGGCTGGGCAGCCTGGGAGCTTCTCTTACTGCAGTCAAAAGGAGATGGGGACTGTCTCCCCCTGTCACTTCACTTTCCCCCCCCCTACAGACAGTCGGTCCTCACCCAACATTTCCATCTTTTGAGCCGTTTGCTTGGCCATTTCCAGAAGGTTCCTCTCCCTCCCTCCACGTTCGTCACCTCCTGAAAGGATCACTGTCCTTTGTCATTTCCTGAGGACACTTTGCTTCCTTGTTTCCTCTTCTCCTTCCTTCCTGCCTTCTCCCTCCCTCTCCTCTCCCTCCTCTCTCTCCCTCCCTCCACCCTCTTTTCTTTCACTATTTCTTCTTTATCTTCCCACCCCCTCCTCCACCTCCTCCATTTGCTGCTGTCTCTGTTCTCCATGGCAGAAATGAGGCCAGATCCCAAACATGACCATATTGGCTCTTCCTGTGCACATGGGGCTTTGTGTGTACGTGTGTGTGTGTGTGTGTGTGTGTGTGTGTGTGTGTGTTGGTATAGTGCTTGAGAATGGGATAAATGATGGGGGAGGACTCAGTTCTTTTAGAAGGAAGTTCTATGAATTAGATGTCTAAGTAACTGCAAAGGAAGGTATTGACTAGCACTGGAAGTCTTAAACACCTGCGTTTAATTTTTTTTAAAAAAGAAAAACAAGCATTCTATGCAGTACTAGGCCCTTTGAAGCTCCGTACATACGAGGCTGACCACATCATTATTGTCTGTGCCCTCCCACTTCGGCACACACAACGTGGCTGCTTCTGGGGGACAAAACAGATGAATGCCATCTTGTGACCGTCCTTATTTGTGTAGGGACTACTGTTGAGGGTGAGAGGTTCTGGTTTGTCTGTTCTGCCTTTCTCTGTCAGGTCCTTCAGACAGAGGCCCTTCTTCCTTCTGGACTCCATAATCATCTAGAGAGTGAGGCGCAAGTGACCTCACATCAGCAGATTTAGCTCTGTAGACTCTCCCTCCACCAAGTCATTGAGGCTGGAATGCCCATACGGCGTGAGATGATGTCTCCAGCGGGCAGATTTAGCTCTGTAGACTCTCCCTCCACCAAGTCATTGAGGCTGGAATGCCCATACGGCGTGAGATGATGTCTCCAGCGGACGTGTGGTGTGGGGCAGATGTGTGATGTCCTCTACAGACGCTAGTGATGGTGCTGTTAGCGAGGCAGAGCCCTGCTGGATGAAATGGGCCACAGAAAGCTGGCCTTGTGGTTTATAGGCAAGTCTTGCTTCAGAGGAATGATAGCTCTGAGTCTACACACACACACACACACACACACACACACACACAAACAAATCCAACCTAAACACTCACCACGTGAATTTGACACACATGGTCACATTTCTTGCATCTTCATTAGAACCTCGTTATGAGACCCCTCTTGAGGTCAGCTTTAGTTCTTTGGCCTCCTCCCAGCCCCCTACCCTGGCCTTGTCTTTTGTTACTTCTACTAGACTAGAACACTGGGTATAAACAACCAGCCTCACCAGGAAGATCTGTGAAATAAGCAAAGGTCCCCAATTAATATGGGGAGAATGAGTGGGTGAACTCCCCCAAGGTGTTAATCATAATTGTTACTTTATTCTCTTGTAGAAGGTTAGAAAATCCTTGCTGTTGTCTGGAGCAACTGAGAGGACTGACCAGAACCAGTTAGATATTTTGATTTTCATTTCAGTTTGATCAAATAATTCCTCAAGGAAACAGTGCAAATTTGAAGATTTGAGCTTAAGGCCCCAAAAGAAATCACTTCTTTATTACATTGCTAGTTAATATTTTCTTTCCACATGCAGTTTGCCTATATAAGCAAAATTATCATTTACTTTGCTTTTCATGAAAGAAAAATTTAATATAAGGAACCCAAACTCATAACCATATTCAAATTGAAGCAGATTAAAGTCTACCAAAGTAGATGAAGGTCTACCAAATTTCTAATTATAGGGCCGTGTTTGAGTATCTGTGCTTGTAGGTCTGAGTGTATGCATGCGTTCATGCACATATGTGTATGTTTGCACAAACAAGTATGTGTATTGATATAATCACACAGATCTTTCCTCATACAAAGCTGCACATTCTTTTCTTTAAAGATTTATTTTTTATTTTTTATTTTGTTTCTGTGCATGTGCATATGTGGCACAGGGCTGCCTGCAGAGGGGGTTGGATCCCTGGAGATAGAGGTACAGGTGTTTACAAGCCACCTGCTGTATGTGCTAGGAACTAAACTCATGTCTTCTCAAAGAGCAACAGTGGGCACTCCTTAACCGCTAAGCTGTCTCTCCAGCCCCTATTTATTATTCTATAACACACACACACACACACACACACACACACACACACGCACAAATCCAACCTGAAAACTCACCACATGAATTTGACACACATGGTCATATTTCTTGCGTCTTCATTAGAACCTCGTTATGAGACCCCTCTTGAGGTCAACTTCAGTTCTTTTCCCTCCTTCCAGCCTCCTGCCCTGGCCTTCTCTCTCTCTCTCTCTCTCTCTCTCTCTCTCTCTCTCTCTCTCTCTCTCTCTCTCTCTGTGTGTGTGTGTGTGTGTATCCTAGAAACCAATATGTTCTTATATTTTATAACGTATTCCTTGTTCAAAAAATTGTTAATTTTTTTGTCATGTAAGTGCTCTAAGCCCTTTGAACTAATTACTCATTGCTGAACTTAATTGGTTTCCATGCTTCCTTCTGTAATAAATAATATTGGACAGTGGATCCATCAAGATGGCTCAGAAGATAATGGTGCATAGACTATATATAATTCAACCTCCAGATCCCATGTAACTCTGTAAAGATAGAATCAACTCTAAAATGTTATCCTTTGACCTCCAGACACAATCACCTAAATCCCTGTACACATCATACACATGTATTTAAAACGTTTAATAATTTCATGAGGTCCCATTTAGTAATCATTGGTCCTAATGACCCTGTTCAGAAAGTATTTCATGTGCCCATGCCTTCAAGCATGTTCCTTACTTTTTCCTTCATCAGATTCAGGGTGTCGTGGTCTGTAATGAAATCTTTGATCAATTCACAGTTGATTTTTGTGAGAGATAAACATCTAGTTTCATTTTTCTATATTTAGTTATGTAGTCTGATCCATTTGTTGAAGCTTCTGATGGACTTTAGCCAATTAGTAGCAGTTTGAAGAAGGAAACGATTTTCTATAGAGGTGTGATCCCCGGTTGGTTGGTTACACGTCAGTGGAAGGTGATAACTTGGAGAGAATATGGGCAGAAAAAGAAATCAGGTATGTGAAAAATAAACAGGGACTCTTGAAGGAGTTAGGGGGAACGAATAAGATCAAAATACAAGGTGTGAATTTCTCAGTGAACTAATAATAAAACAAAAACAATTAAATACAAATTATAATAAAAACTATATCAAGAATTCATTCCCTGTCTCATTTGTAGCTTTACTTTGGTTTAAAATGCTATCAATAGAAGTTTGTGAATGGCCTTCTGTCAGCACGTCTCCCATTCTTATAAATAATACCCGGTCAACTTTCCCCCCTCTTATTTTATATTTATATAGATATTTTTAGATAATGTATCCTGACTAGGATTGTCCCTTACTCTATTTCTCTCAGTTCCTCCCTCCCTCCCTCCCATCAGGACCCACTCCCTTTTTGTCTCTCATTAGAAAAACAAACAGGTTTCTAAGGGATAATAAAATAAAATAAATAAAATAAAAAAATAAAAACTAACACATCAGAACTGAACAAAAGAAACAGAGAAGGAACCTCATCCATCATAACTTCTACTTTACTAATAAGAAATATCTGTTCCTCTTTGTCACTAGTTCTATACCTAAACACTATGGTTCTATGGATTGTGGATTGGTTATCTTTGATTTAGCAGTTGATAGTCACATAAAACATAAAGGTGCTTATATATCATATTTGTCTTTATGAGTCTGGGATACCTTATCCAGAATGAATTGTTTCTGCTTCCATCCATTTACCTGCAACTTTGATGATTTCCTTTTTAAAAAAAATGGCTGAGTGATACTCAATTGCATGTGTAAATATACCACATTTTCTTTATCGCTTTTTCTATTGCGGGACATCTAGGTTGATTTTTCATTTCTGTCTGTTGTGAATAGAGCAGCAGTGAGCATGGTTGGACAAGAGTCTCCTGTGGTAGCATGAAACATCCTTTGGACTCTTGAGGTAGATCAGTTTCCCTCTTCCTAAGGAAATACCGCACTGATTTCCATAGTGACTGCACAAGTTTGCACTCCACCAGCAGTGGATGAGTGTTCCCCTTATTCTACATTCTTGCCAGCATGAGCTGTCATTTTTTATTGATCTTATCCATTCTGACAGGTGTAAGATGAAATCTCAAAGTAGTTTTGATTTGCATTTCCTTTGTGACTAATGATGTAGAACATTTCTTTAAGTGTTTCTCAGCCATTTGAGTTTCCTCTTTTGGGAATTCCTTGTAAAGATATGTAACCCATTTTTAATTGAGTTATTTGTTTTTTGATATCTATATATTTTTAACCTCTTCAAATATTTTGAATATTAGTCCTCTATTGAATGTGGAGTTGGTAAAAATCTTTTCCCATTCTGTAGACTGCTGCTTTGTCTGAATGAGAGTGTCCTTTGCCTTGCAGAAGGTTTTCAGTTTCATGAGGTAATTGTTAATTGTTGATCTTAGTGCCTGTACGGACAGTTTTCTGTTCAGAAGTCTCTTCTTGTGCCAATGACTTCAAGCCTATTTCCCACTTTCTTTTTTTTTTTTATCACATTTAGGGTATCTGTTTTATGTGAAGGTCTTTGATCAATTTGAGGTTGAGTTTTGTGGAGGATGAGGACTATGAATCCATTTAAATTCTTCTACATGCAGCTGCTTAGTTTGACTGGCACCATTTGTGAAGATACTGGTGGGTTTTTTTCCCAGTTGTATTTTTGGCTTCTTTGTCAAAAATCAGGTGTCCATAGATATGTGGAATTATGTCTGGGTCTTCAATTGTATTCCATAGATCAAGATATCTGTTTTAATGCCAGTACCACATGGTTTTTACTACTACAAATTTGTAGTACAACTTGAAATTATGACTACTGATACCTCAAGTATGTAGACTTCAGAAGACAACTTGAGAGACTTGATCTTCTCCTTCCTTCATGTGGCTTCCAAGTAGACTCAGGTGGCCAAGCTTGGTGGCAGGGGCTTTTGCCCTCTGAGCCATTTTACCCAATCTCTTTCTAATTCTCACTTTTATTTCCTTCTAGTTTTTTATTAAAGCTGAGTTTCATGTGCTCAAGGCTCTGAGACCCAACTGGGGAGTGGAGCCTAGGGCTTTGCGTGTGGTAGGTGTCCTAGTTACTCTTCTATTATTATGGTAGCCCACTTAGTTACTCTTCTATTATTGTGATAACCCTGTCATGGGTGAGGCAACGTATAGAAGGAAGCTGTTCATTGAGCTTATGGCCTTTTGAAACCTCAAAGTCTTCCTCCAGTGACACACTTCCTATTCCACAAAGCCACACTTCTTATTCCTTCTCAAACAGTTCCACGGCTGGATACCACACGTTCAAACACGCTAGCCTCTGGGGGCCATTCTCATTCAAACTACCATATTCCCCTCTTTGTCCCATAGGTTCATGACCATATCATAACGCAAAATGTATTTAGCCCAACTTCAAACATACCCATAGCATTTCAGTCTCAACGCTGACCTGAAGACCAAAGTTCAAAGTCACTTTGAGACTCAAGGCAATCCATTAATTATAATCCCCTGGAAAAAAAGCAAGTTCTATTTCTAACATGCAGTGGCACTGAATATGCCTTATCATTCCAAAAGGGAGGGATGGGGGCATGGTGATGAAATGCTAGATCAAAGGAAAAGAGAAAACTTATAAGGGAAACTCTAAATCCTGGAGTTCCGTGTCTGATGTCAAAAGACTTAGATGGTCCCACTCATCAAGATTTGCTGCTTCTAGAAAAGAAAGCTTTTAACCAAGCTTTTGTCTCAGAGTATTAGAGTCCGTGATGGTGAAGCAAAGGCAGAGAGGTAAGAACAACTCCAGGGCCTTGCTAAATAGCCTTGGCTATCCTAGAACTTGCAGTGTAGACCTAACTGCCCTCAACATTACGAAGCTCCACCTTCCTCTGCCCTCTCCATGCTGGAATTATAGGTCTGTGCTGCCACACCCGACTCTCTAAATATCTTATATTTTACATTTATTTGTGTGCGTATTTATTGTATGCATGTGCACGACACAGTAGTGGATGTCTGGGGATCAGAGGACAAGTTGTGGGAGTCAGTTCTCTTTCATCGTATGGGTTCTGGGAATAGAACTCAGGTCCTTAGACTCAGTGAAAAGCACCTGCTTTAACCTGCTGGGCCATCTGGCTACCCTTACATTTGTATTTTTAAGGACTCTATTTAAAAGTGAAGGTAAAACTCAGAATTTCAACATTTCTTGAAAACACAGCCCATATATATATATATATATATATATATATATATATCAAATTACTTGTGTCTTTCTCATTATTTGAACTGATGGACTCAGTAGAGAAAGAGGCTTGCCACAAAGTCTGCCAATCTGAGCCAACCCCCAGAACTCATAAGTGTAAGGAGAGAATCAATTCCCTTCATGAATTTCTGTTTATCATGTGCCAAGCCTTTGAGTGTGGCTTGTTTTGGTTTCTGGACTTTCTTTCTGTCCCTCTGATTTTTTTTTTTTTGACTTGTCTGTTTGGGCACAATCCCCACTCGGTTCCCATTACCGCTGGTTTGTAATACGTTTCGAATCTGTTGGGTTCCCATCACAGTTATGCCCTGGAGCTTTCCCGACAATTCTCCTTGTCTATTCTTTCAGAATCATTTGTGTATGTGTGTGAGTGTGAGTGTGCATACACACACTGACCGACATAGATCTGTAAAAATGGATGCAGAGTCCCATCAAAGTCAAGAGTCAACTTAGAACAAACTGACTCATTAACAATATTGACTCTTTCCATCCAGGGGCCTGATATGACATTTATTCGAGTCTTTACACGATACCTTTCAGCATCATTTCGAACTACGCTGTCCCAAGCGACTTCTGGCCTGCCTGGTGTCTGCCAGTCCCCTGTGAATCATGAAGTCCTGAAGATGCATTCACACTTAGTTAACTCTTATCAAGTGAGCCCATTCGCTTTGGGAAGAGAAGTAGGAAGCCAAGGGTTCACCCCCAAAAGCACAAGGGCACACTTATCTCGTCTCCCATGACAGGAAATGCTATCTTTCTTATAACTTGGTGTATCACTTTGTAGAAAATATAGCCATATCAGCTCCTCCCTTTCCTTTCTCATCTGCATTTTATCTGCTTTTCCAAAAGGAGGCAACCTCAACATCCTTCAGACACTCGAGACTTCTCAGTGAGTCTCTGACAAGCCTCTCCATCTGTCTGTCTGGAAAGCCAAGAGCAGATATACCATTCTCAACCTTAGAAAGTCATACAGTGTGTCCCCACAGCTGCAGAAATGGGGAGGACTGGTGATAAGGACAAAAAAAAAATTTCACTAGGAGTGGCTCCTTTGGCTGAGAGCAACTGTACCATTCTCAAGTCTGAGTCAGGCTGGGGGATGGGGGGGTGAGAGGAAGAGAAGACTGGTGTTCTGAATTAATTCTACACGGCTGTTCAGGACTCTAAATGACTATTTAATTTTCAAGTAGATAGAGGAAGCAGGCCATACCCCCAATTGAGGGCAGGCCTACAAAAATGGCCAAGCATGATCTTTAATTTGTCAATAATGATCTTAGGCCATGACCCTTAATAGGACCCTGTCACCGGTGAGGTGATTTATACCTCCTGCGATGACATCAGTACCAATAGTGCTGATAAAAGGACGCTTACATTGGAGCAAGCAGGATGATGAATGGAACCCGGCGTCCTTAGTTATCTCATTACGGCTTCTGCCGTTCACCACGGAGCTAATGTAGCGAGTCGTGGAGCGTCTGGGGACTAGTTTGGAGGCTGAATTTAACAGCGAAAGTGCAGGACATGAACTGTAGCCCTGGGTCAGGAACCACAGAAGGGGTGGGGGTTAGGTATGCATATTCAAGAAGAGATCATCAGACCTCTAACTGCTGCAGTTCCTGCCACCCAGGCTACACCGAGCCTGTCTCAGACAACACACCATGTTTGTCTCCTTGTAGATCAACCTCCCTGGCTCTCTCTGTCTCTCTGCCTCTCTCTCTCTCTCTCTCTCTCTCTCTCTCTCTCTCTCCTCCCCCCACCCCACCCCGTGTGGGAGTGCATGTGCAGAGATATGCATGCATGCAGAGGTCAGAGAAGCACATGCGGTGTCTTCCTTTGTCACTCCCCACCCTATGACTTTAAGACGGGGTCTCTCGCTGAATTTGGAGCTCCCTGTTTCAGAAAGGCTGGATAGTCACTGAGCGAGTGCCCAAGATCTGCCGCTCTCTACCGCCCCAGTGCTAGAGTCACAGGTACTCGCCAGCACTCTCATGTGTCTATGACAACTGAAGGCTTGAACCCGTGTCCTCACACTTGCCTAGCAAGAATCCTCACCTGCCAAGCCATAGGCTCCACCTCCTTCCTGCCTTCCTTCTCCAGCATCCTGAGGCTCCTTCTCCTGGTTTGCCTGACCTGCGATGTCACGGGGTTCAAAGTGGTTCCCCTCCAGCTATATGGGAGCGTGCCGGAAGTCAGGAAGCTGGCCTAACGGGTACTAGCTGTGTGACCTTGAGTGAGTTACTTAGTATCTCTGGACCTCTGTGAGCCTTCGGCTTGAACGGATCTCCAAGAACTCTTCCTGCTTCAAAACACCAGCCTTTTGAAGAGTTTATACTGTGAGACTGAACACAAACCAGTCATCATGCTTGAATACAGATTCTAGTAACATCCATGACAGAGAGGCCATGCACCCAAAGAGGGGGAGTGGGCCCCCAAGAGACTATTCAAAAGATGTATATGTCACCCATAATTTGACCAGCCAGAGTGCAGCTCCTACCCCAGTGCAGAGGGGACAAGACACAGTTTCATTTAGTGTGGTTTTATTACCCTCGCCAGCTGCACTCTCTTCTCTATAAAAGGTAATTACTTCCAATAGTAACAAGCTAATTGATTGCTAATTAAATCAATTGGCACACTAACCGCTGTCAGAAAGTGACAGATTAGCAGGTCACGTGACCGCGTGTTGGTAATGAAAACTGGACATGGTCTGAGGGTGATTGACACCTGAGATGAAAAGCGATTCGAGATCTTGGAGGTGGTCAGAGAGAGGGCAGGGAGAACATGATTGATTCAATGGTGACTGTCAGGGAGGAAATGAGAATTGAATGGAATTCAGGCTCTGCCTGAACCTGCACCACATGATGCTTCAAGTTTTTTCACATGTAAATAAGAGAGATGGAGACTTCTCCCAAATGAAAATGCCCAAACAGAAAGACTTCGAAGGGAGGGGCTACAAAGTGAGCCTTAAAGGAATAGGATTTCATTTATTTCTTTTTTTCATTTAGAAATGTATAAAAATACAATGAAGATAATGTTGTTCATAGGATATGTATACATCTTAGCAATCTGGATGCCTGTGTGCTCATTGTCTCTGAATACCCACTGGAAGGCAGCCCTTGATTAAATCCACAAAGCGTTTATGACCTGCTTAGCTAGGGCTTCCTAGGCTGAGCAAGGTAGTGGCGACGACGAAGGTGTGGATTTGGAGCACAGCAAAAGCACACGGTGACAGCCACTGATGACATAATATATTTCAAAATAAGTGATGTGGCCAGTTTTGGTGTTTGAATGCTGCCCCGACTGCAGTCAACTGGGGATCTGAAGCAGAGCTGGGCTGAGAAATCGGTCACTATGTGACCCATTTGAGGTCAGTGGAAGACCATGTCCCTGCGTCGGATGGATGGGCTGACCTCTGATCCTCTCATGAATCCCCTATTGCTCTGGGATTTTAGGTCAAGTAGATCCCCTCTGGGAGACATCCAGAAGGGAAGACCTTGGCTAACTCCTGGCTCCATGCTTTCTTCTTGTGGACCATCAAGGAGTCAGACTAACTTCCTGAGGTATTTTCCCCTAATTGTGAAGTGGGTAGGCTGTTTCCAACTCCCCAGAGCTGCAATGTGAGCTGAGATAATCAATCGATGGAAGATACTTCACACACAAAAGATACTCAATATAAATGGGAGTTAGTAAAAAAAAAAAAAATACCAGCAGCAATTACACAACAAAGTCGACACAGGCCTTGGGTGTGGCCTGGAGGAGAAGCAGGGTAGATTTTGGAGCAAGAAGAGGGGGATAAACAAGAATTCTAAAAACTGTAGCAAGTTAGAGAATTTTCTACTGTGACAGTACAATTGTGATAGCAGTTAACTACAGGTGTTCTGAGTAGCCCCCGACAGGGATCCCAGGTTCTGGGGCCCAGAATAAGAAGTTGGACAGAGACCCATGTTTGGGAAAAAAAAAAAGCGATGGCAGTTTATTAAGAAAAAATAAATAGTCTCCAATGAAGGAGGGAGGATGGAGAAGAGTCAAGGTTATGCATCTTGACACCTGCTGTGCAGAGTTAAGGCTTTTGTGTTATACAACAGGGGCTTTGGGGCTCATTTGCATACTGTGGACCCATTTTCCATATAGTCTGTTACTGTAAATATATACATCTTCAGGTATTGCATATTTCATTAGCATCTTAAATTTCCATCCTAAAGCATGTATGCATGTATTATTATTATTATTGTTGTTGATTTTCTTTCTTTCCTTGCCACAAGCTCACTGTGTAGTTAAGGATGACCTTGGACAATTGATCCTCCTATATCTCTAGTGCTGGGATTAAAATGATGCACCACCGTGCCGGGTATATGTTGTGCCTCCACAGGCTCATGACCGTATCACAATGCACTATGCATTTAGTCCAACCTCCAAAGTCCCCATAGCCTTTCACATTTACATCCCTGCGTAAAAGCTCTAAGTCCAAAGTCTTCTCTGAGTTTTGAGGCAATCTCTTACCAGTAACCTCATGTAAAATTAAAACCAAATTACATACTTCCCATAAACAATGATGGCACATAAACACCGCTATTACAAAAGGGAGAAATGAGAGAACATGAGGAAACACTGGACCAAAGCAAAGCAGCCCAGCAGGGCAAATGTTCCATGTCTGCTGTCAAGAGGCTGAGGTGCTTCTGCCCCTACAACTTCTCTGCCCATGCTCCCCTCTCCTCCTCCCTCTTATAGGCTGGTCCTCCTCCCTGCATTCAGCTCTTCTCAGCAGATATCCCATGGCTCTGGCATTTCCACCATCTTGGATCTCCATCACAGCCCAGGCTTCACATCTTCATAGTGTCTCAGTGCAGGGGCTCTCCTGTCATTCATTATGTGGCCTCCGTAACTCTAAGACTGATGGAAGATTCCAGGACTAGTGTATCTTCATGCGCCTAAAGCCTACTAGTACTTTGTGGATTACATTGCTAAGTTGGGCTTCCTGCTTGGGATGAAGCCTGGCTCCCTTGAACCACATGTGCAGAAGGTTTTGCTTTTTGTTCCTTTCTAGGAGGTCTTTTCTTTCCACATGTTGGGAAGGTAGTTTCCCCCGAGGATACCCTTCCTAACCTGCTGCACACATCGGAACCCTCCCTCATCTCCTTGCCTCTTTCAGCTCTAGCCTTGGCTGCAAACTTAAATTCCCTGGTGTTCTCTCTTCCCTTTATAGTGTTCAGTCTGTGTTCTGCTCCACTTGCTCTTTTTCGTCGTAGACCTTCACAAGACTGCTGACTAATGACCACATGGCAGAGTCAATATTAGGAGGAATTTCCTCCACAAATAATCTACTGCTTTTTAATTCAGGCCCAGGCAAGCTCATAGGACATGAGTAGAAAGCACCTATGGGCTTTGCAATAGTGCTACAGCAAAAGTCTCTAGCCTAGTTGCTAAGATTGTCTCCTATGAAGCTAGCTTCCAAAGTCTGCATTACTCCTCTCCTAGTAGGAGTCTTCTAGGCTTCTACTAGGATGGTGCACTAGGCCTTGTTCATAGCGCTTACCAATTTTGCTCTTTAGATTTAAAGTCCCCCAAACATCTGTATTTCTCCAAAAAATACACACTATCCCCTCAAACCCCATCTTGGTCAGGTCTGTCACAGCAAGAGCCCACTCCCTGGTACCAACTTCCCTATCAGGTATTTTTCTATTACTGTGATGAATCACCATGACCAAGGCAACTTATACAAGAAAGGATTCATTGCAGTTTATGGTTCCAGAGGCTTGGAGTCTGTGATGTGGACAGAGGCAGTAGATACGGCAGGTGTGGCAGCAAGCTGAGAGCTCACATCTTCATATGTGACCAGGAAGCAGAACAAAGCACCGGAATGACTCATGGCTTCCGCATCTCAAAATCTGCCTGAGTTGAAATGCTTCCTGCAGAAAATCCACACCTTCTGGATCTACCCAAACAGCGCCACCCACTGGGGACCCAGCGTTTGAGCATCGGAGCCTATGTGGCACATTCTCATTCAAACTGCCATGATGGGCTTTGGAAAGTGATTAGACATTGACGGCTCTTAGCTGATCAGTGGTGTATCCACTGGTAGATTTATTACTTGTTGGCGTGGTTGGGAGAGGTGGGACAGGCTGTGCATAGTTGGGGCACTGGTATCATGCCTTTGAAGTTCGTAGTTTATCACTAGTTTCTCCTTTTCTCTCTGCTTCCTAGCCTCCATGAAGGTGAGCAACATTTTTGTGTTATGTATTTCCTCCATGATGGTCCGACCTCCACATACTCCTTAATGCAATGGAGCTAGCCTTCCGTGGACTGAATCTTACTCTGTAACCCCACAGAAACCTTTCCTCCCTCAAATCCATCTTCTCAAGCATTTTTATCACAGTGAGACAAAAGTAGGTAACCTGGAAAGTCAGACCTAATGTTTACTCTCCTCCTTTTCGTATCCATCCATAATGTCATGGTGGAACTAAGTTGTTATGGTCATATGCCCCACCCCACTTTTTATGGATTCCTTATAACCTTGTCATGTGCAAACCCTAGTGATGGCCCCTTGGCAAGCTCTCAGAATTATGGATGGCTTACATCTCAATAGAAGGATGTAGTAACTTCTGTGAGTGGCCTGTCATGTTTACACAGACAAGAAAGAATTTAGCTAATTTCATGAAAATCTAAGGGATCTTTGTTGTTTGAGCTCATCTTCCACCCAAACAAAAGGATACCACATGGCATCCAGGAATGGATGCGCGTCTCGCTGGTCATCCCATCTGGGGTTGCCCAAGAAAATTGCTACTATTTAACACCCATCTGGCCACCTAATCCATCCAGTCACACAGGGTTTTGTATAGTCACTAAACCATTATTCTTTCAGACTTAATTACTCTGCTTACCAGATGGAGCAAGCCCAGTTAGAGGCTGTGTGCTATAATGGCTAAAGACTTAGGCTCTGGGCTCATAGTCCCAACCATGGCTTTGTTACTGTCAACACGTGGCTATGGAAAAGATAAGCTGTTAGTGCCTAGTTGCTCCTCTGTAAAGGGTGGGAACAACTATATACATTATGTAGAGTTATCATAAGAAATTAATAATCAATCATCTAATCTATTGAGGCTGTGGAAATAAGAATCTAGTTTAGTCAATAAAGTGGTTTCTTGAAGCATGAAGAGTTGAGTTCAACTCTCAGAACATAGATGATAGGTAGATAGATAGATAGATAGATAGATAGATAGATAGATAGATATACAAATAAAAACCTAAGACTGGTGTGAAGTGCTTATAATCACAGTGCAAAGGAAGAGACAGGAGTCAGTGGCTTAGCTGAGATGTTGAGCCTCTAGAACTGTGAAAGAGGTCTTATCTCAAAATTATTTTTTAAACAAGGTGACTAACACCTTAGAAATTATATCTGAGGTTGGTTGTTTTCTGGCCTGTACACTCATATTTGTAAACACATGAACACACACACACACACACACACACACACACACACACACAAATACGTATGTGCACACACAAAGAGAAGAAATTACTTTGATATCATAAAAATCACCAGGCAGAAAAAAAATCTAAGAGGCCCCATAAGCATGGAGGATTTTCTTTCATTTGAATGAGTGGGAGCTTACATTTCCCCCAAAACTATCAAAAAACCAAGCACATACAAAAGGCCTCTCTACACTTAACATGTCTTCGTGTTATTAGGAAATGGATACCTTTAGGTAAAGATTTTAGCTTTTCTGTTTAATTATTTGTTTCTTTATTCAAGGAAGCAATCAATTCTAGCCTGGACCACATAGTATCTGAGTGACAAGAAAGGACACAAAGAGGGGATCAACAAACCCTGCCTGACAAAAGAAGAAGCTAACGAGACTCTGGATAATCTTCTAGTCACATTTGACTGTGGGTCATCAATTGCTGAAATGATGGGGATAATCGTGGCCATGTGCTGGGCTTTGTGCACATTATCCTTACAATACCACCCAAAGCCACTGTTCGTTGTCAGCTCTGTTTCAGAGAGCGGCTCAGAGATATTAACTGAATGGGCCTGAGTCACATGGTTAGAATAATCGTGAAACTGGATAGTTCCAATGTCTCAAGAAGAAATAGGTTGTAATCTCGCGTCCCAGATACACGTTATTTATACTTTATGATAATCATACCTACAATAATCATATGTCCAACTTTATCTTCAGTTTTTATATAATCCTGAACTATAGCCAAGTCAAGATTACAAATAAAGTGGTCCAGGCCACCGGCATCAACTTGACACCAATACACATCTCTTTGAGCCATAGTAAGTCCTCAATTAAGGCAATAATGAAGTCAAAATTATCCCTGGTATATAATAACTCTTTATCTAGAAGGAGATAAAAAAGATCGTTGAATAATAGTTACACTTTTCCTTTAATGCCCTATCATAAATGCATCTCACATTAGATGACAGAAGAAAAAATGGTTAGTATAAAAATTCACAAAATAATATGGAATAAACACAAGTGCCATAGTCTCAGTTTCAGCAACTAACCATGTAGTCTCTGCAGGCATCTGTGTATCTCCTATCTATCTATCTATCTATCTATCTATCTATCTATCTACCTACCTATCATTAATCTGTCATCATCATCAATCATCTATCTATATCTTCTAAAACCTATCTGTTATATCTACATTGTCATTTATCTATTTTTTTTGGTTTATTTTTATACCACATGTGCTAGTCTGGTACGCACTATGTAGCCAAATATGGCCTCAAACTCAGGATTTTCCTGCCCCGGCCTTCTGAGTGGTAGGATTCTGGGTGTGAGCCACCATGTCCAGATTTGTAGATGGCCTTCGCAATGACCGACATGGTAAAGTTAGTGAACTTTGGGACTGTGGCCAGTCACTTTGCCCTTCAGTTTCTGTGAATCGAATTCTTCTACCCAAAGCAAGCAACGATGGCGGATAGTATGGTTAACATTGATTGTCAACATGACAAGACCTGGAATCACCTAGGAGACAAGACATTTGCCCTGTCCATGACAGAATTGTCTTCATTAAGTTAATTAAGGTGAGACGATCCATCTTAAACATAGGTGGCATCCTCCTATGAGCCAGGGCCCTGGGCGTATGAGTACAAAGTAGACAGCCAGCTGAGCACCATAATTCATTCAGTTCACTCTGCTTCCAACTCCTGTCACATGGACTGTACCCTTAAATCTGTGAGTCATAATAAACCCTTCCTTCTATATGTAGATTATATTGTATATTTTATCATAGCAATATAACAGACAATGGATAAGGCATGGTGCTAGTTCTTGGATGATAAATTGGAAAGAATTGTGGTAGGGAGGAGTGGTAAATCTATAAGCATAGTAGATATCTGACAAAATCAGAAAACATGCTATCCTTTCTATTTTGCAAGTGGGTCAGCATATTCAACCTGGGACTAGGAAAAGGCTTAATCACCATGTGGAATAGGGTCCGACTAGCGGTTCAATGTTGGGCTTTGCTGAGGACAGATGGAGTGCTTAGCAGTAGCCACAGCCTGATTGCCCTTGGCAAGTGAAAAGTCTCTGCTGTTGAGGCTTTGCATAACCTCCATCTCGCCTACTCTGTCCACTTTGTTCATGAGCACATTGGGTAGTGACAGAAGTGCGGGGTAAAGGAGGTGACTGGCACCCACAGAGCAGGCCACTCCGTTCACTTGATTAAGATTCTCCTTTGCTGCTTGAGTATTACCTCAGTAAATACTCATCTGAGGCATAGAGATTTTTTTAAAGCTTCTTTTATTTTTAATTTTTGTGTTTGTGTGTTGGTCACCAACTTTCAATAGTGTGTTTTCCAAGCCCCTCATTGCTAGGCACCCACTAAAAGAAAAACACACATTAATCAAGCCAAAGGGGTTTTTTTTGTTTTTGTTTTTTTTTTGTTTATATATATATATATATATATATATATATATATATATATATATATAGCAACTGTTTGTTAAAACATTCTATAAAGCTATAGATATAGGCTGGGCTGGGATTAATGTAGACTTTCATAGCATAGGAATTTGGACCTTGTCCTCAGTAAGCTGTCTTGTTTCTTTTTTTCCCTAAGATTTTCCTCATGTTTTTGTTTACCAGTTTCATTTGCATGTATACCTTTGCACTTGTGTGTGCCTGGTGCCCACAGAAGCCAGAGAGGACACTGGATCCCCCGGAAGTGGGGAATTACAGATAGCCATGATCTGCCCTGTGGGCTCCGGGAATTGAATTAGGGTCTTCTGGAAGAGCAGCCAATACTCTTAACCACGGAGGCTTTCCTGCAGCCCCATTTCTTTATGTGCTTAGGACCTACGTGAGCCTAATCTCATATATACCACTTGCATTTATAATGTTTCTGTAAGAGTTCCCCTTATTGATTTGGTAGGTGTGATCGTTTGAATAAGAAATTCTTCCCTCCTCATAGGCTCATATACTTAAACAATAGGTCTCCAGTTGGTGATGTTTTGGGAGTTGTTGGAAACTTTATAACACAGAGACTTGCTGCATGAAGTATGTCAGTGGGGTAGGTTTTGAGGGTTCATAGCAGTGGTTCTCAATATTCCTAATGCCACCACCCTCTAAGGCATGTTGTGATGACCCCTAGTCATAAAATTATTTCATTGCTACTTCACAACTGTAATTTTGTTACTGTGATGAATTGTAATGTAAATATATCTGATATGTGACCCCCCCCCGTGGGGGTCCCGACCCACAGGTTGAGAACTACTGGTTTACAATAGTCTCCGCTACTTCCTGCTCATTTGCTTTGCATCTTGTGTGGGGATTAAATGTGATCTCTTCTGTCCTGATCCTACCTCCATGCTCTTCCTTCCCCACCATGGGGACAGACTATAACCCTCTGGAACCAAGAGCTAAAATAAACTTTTTCTTCCCTATTGGGTCATGATGTCCTATCACAACAAGAAAAGTAACTAATATTTGGCTGAAGTAGATTTTTGTTGCGTTATTTTCCATCCTTTGCTCTGTAAGGGTCTTAACAATATGCATCACGGAGGGGGGCGTCCAACATGTTGACATTGCACTATATTTCATCTACATGTGTTGGGTTAAGTCCATAGCTATCCTAGGACACATGTGGCCTGTGGTTGCATTTTCAACATTCCTGCTAGCATCACAGCTATTTCCTGTTCAGCAATGTCAGCAATGCTTGCGCCTGGGTAAGGAAGCAGCAGAATGTCTTGAGAACATAACAAGCAATGAGCTAAATTATGACGTGGTGTGCTGGTACGCCACCAAGATGGGGCAGTGGAAGTGCATTGCAGGCCTCCGAGTAAGCAAATGGATTTCAGTGGACTCTAAGGATCAGTAGAAAGGGACTTTTCAGAGTACCAAGCAATAGGTGAAGTGGAAGTTTCTGACTGTGTCATGGGATGCAGATTCATGTGATGTTTTGCTGAAACAGACTTGTGAAAGAACACATGATGTGTGGAGAGAGTCCAAGTAGGACTCAATAAACAGTGACAACACATTCAAATTGCTGGCCTGGCAACATTTTGTTGGTCTCAAGTCTTAGCTGATCTTCACTAGATGTTCTGGCTTTCCAGCTGATTTTGGATGCTTCCATTGACCGACTCAGCAGAGGCCTGGCTGTTTCTGCTGGATAGAACCTCTGCTGCTGAGTCATGTTTGGTGACACTTTTGAACTGGACTGTTGGTATCCTGATACCAGAGAATGAAATTACCCAAAAGAACTACTTCTAAACAGACCTACACCATTGTCCTGTTTACCATCATTTCTTCCCTACCCTATTTGGACTGTGGGCTAGAAAGGAGGGTTGAAACATTTGAAAATCCTTATTAAAGTAGGTTTTGAAAAATCTAAGCCTGCGAATTGTCATCAGGAAATATGTTGATTTTTTTTCCAAGCAACAAAATTACATTTAAAATAGTGTTTGTGAGAGAACTCACTTCCTGATGAAATTTATAATAATCTACTGACCCACTAAGAGCCATCTGTTTTCTGCACAGGTCAAGGAAGTGATATGAGCGGGAACGTGATGAGACACTCACCCCGGCCTCATTTAAGTCACTATTGTAGCTAATCAGGCTGAAATATTTAGTTTGCTGCTCTGGTCCATTCTTCTTTCTTTAGGATAATGTATAGAATTCCTCTAAGACATAGCTTTTGTCTTGGCATCTCCTTGTAATCTCAGATATGTATATCCTTGCTGTCTACTGGTCCGTGTTCACATGACAACAGGGAAGGATCAGACACTTCTAACCTCAGCCAGCACTAACTAGTGGCCACTTGACTTTCTAACATGCCTTCAATATGTCAAATAAAGCAAGTAAAGGATTTTTTTCTTTTCTTTGTTGCTTTGTTTCTGAATTATACAGACTTGAGAAACAAGTCCTCCTGCTGAGGAGAGAGCTCAGTCTGTAAAGTGCTTTGCCTCACAACCACTGGACTCTGGTGAAAACCAGAGGTCAGATTTCCAGCACCCACATAAAATGTGGGGTGTGTGGAGTACGCTTACAACCATGGGTTTTCCACCTAAGCCCCAGCTCCCAAATAATGACTCGTAGGCTATTATTTATTAATAAATGCCTAGGCCTTAACTGGGCTTGTTCCCCAACTAGCTTATAACTCAACCTGTTTGAACTACTCTATAATTGCCACATGGCCAGTTTTAAACATCTGACTTTCTCAAATCCCAGGTCACAAATCTCTCTTCCCAGTCCTGTCTATCTCCCACAGTTCCTCTCTCCCTGTCGGATGTCCCACCTTCTTTCCTATAGGCCAGAGGCAGAAGATTATGCCCAGAGATTCTCAGTACTGGGAAGGTAGAGCTTGCGGGCCTGTTAGGCTAGCAGAATTGGTGAGCTGTGGCATCAGTAAAATACCCCGTCTCTGGGGGGAGGTGGGGGAGGGGGTAACATGATCAATATCTATTGTGGAAAAGAACATTGAAATAAAAAAATCTTAAAGAGAATAATGTGAAGACAAATTGAGGAAGATACTTGATATCAACCTTTGGCTTATACATGCACACACAAACACACACACACAAACACACACACACACACACACACACCTACCTAACCTCTCAAGCTTCTAGAATATGATTTATCAACCTCAGGGTCACAGGAAATTTCTGTGAAGCTTTCTAAGGCATCCTGCCACATTTATTTATTTATTTGTTTGTTTATTTGTTTGTTTGTTTGTTTAGCTGTCTTTTATTGACCTAAGCTGGGCCTTCCAACTTTAAGGCGAGTAGTGAAGTGTCAAATCTGGCCTTCCCTAAGTCTTGCTTACAGAAGGCCTAGTGACGGGCAGTGCTGACCTTCAGCCAAATGCAGAAGGCAGCTGCAGATGGTGCTGCGGGGAGATGGTGTGTGGACGGTGCCTCCTGCTAATCATAGACACCCAGGCCCAGCCAAGCCACCGGACTCCTGGCTAGGAGTCAAGGCCCAGCCTTCCCCCATGTGGGACTGTGTCCAGGTACCTTAGGAGACTGTCTGGCAACCTGTTCCCTCAGCGTGAGGTGCCTCTCTCCTGGCCTTGGAGCCAGTCATCACCTGAGGGAAGAATGCCTGTCAGAATTAAGGTCTAAGTGTCTGCCTCTTTACAGCCTTTGGGATAATTCATTTTCTGCTTTTAGGATGACTTTCTGACATGTTGTAGGTGTTTGCGGTCTCACTTGTTCCACATTCATGAACCCCTTCTGAATACAGCACCCAAGTTCTTTTGTCTATTCTTAGATAACCCACAGGGATCTGAGAAGAAC
Source organism: Apodemus agrarius (assembly GCA_964023405.1). Taxonomy (NCBI): domain Eukaryota; kingdom Metazoa; phylum Chordata; class Mammalia; order Rodentia; family Muridae; genus Apodemus; species Apodemus agrarius. Next base: position 73,981,981 of record OZ030017.1, on the reverse strand, counting down.
CCTAACTCCAGGTAAGGAAAGACCAAAGAGCGATGTAGAGGCTGCTAGTGCATTGTTGGTTTCGTTCCTCCTCAAGCCTGAGAATAAATGTCTTCATCTTAAGGAAATCGATGAAACAAACACAATGCCCCAATACATTTCTAATTATTTCTGCTATTTATTATATAGGAGTTGAATTTATTTATTTTTATTCATTTCATATCCAAACGTCTTTCAGAATTCATCTGTTAATTTGGACAGTTTGTTTGCAAAAGTTTCTATGCACCAAAGTATAGCCACTTCAAACACGGGTTTAGGTTTTCTTCTTTTGTAATTTGAGTTTGTTTTTATTTATTTCCCTTGTCTTGCTGCATGAGGGAGGTTTGCCAGATCAGAGATGACTAGGCCCACGGCAGCAGGTGTCACCGGCAGCGCTTTACGGAGGGAGCACTCTTTGAAGAATGCATAAGACATCCATCCGTGGGGTCTTGTAAGTTTGCGAATCAGTTGATAAAGTTTTCTTCCATTTTTGACCTGACCAGAAGTTCTTATTTAAAATCCTGAATGTGTCAGGAAGTGGCAGTGCATGCCTTTAATCCCAGCACTCAGGAGGCAGAGGCAGGAGGGTCTCTGAATTCGAAGCCAGCCTGGTCTAGAGCAAAAGTTCCAGGACAGCCAGGGCTATAGAAAAATCTTGTCTTGAAATAGGTCATAAATAAATAAATAAATAAATAAATAAATAAATAAATGCTGGATATTACCAAGTACCTGTTTACTGCTATTTTGGAAGTTATGTACTCTACTCCTTAATTTTATTAATGTGATGGATTAAATTAATGTTTATTATTATTTATGTGTATGTGTGGATACATGCCACATGTGTCCAGCTACCTGCTGAGGCCAGAAGAGGGTTTTGGATCCCCCCCTAAAGCTGGAATTATAGGTCTCTCTGAGTTGCTACATGCATCCTGGGAACCAAAGTCAAGTACTCTGCCTAAGAAGTAAGCGGTGTTAGACACTGAGCAATCTCTCCAGTTCTAATTTACATTAATTCTTGAAAATTTTTGTTTGAGGAGTTACAATTCCGTATGCTATTAGATTAACTTATGAAGTGTTTAAAATTCTGCTGTCAATGTGCTTGAAAGGCAGTGGCCTGTGATTTCCAGTCAGGCTTTACCATTACGGTTATAGTGACGCCATAAAAATGTGGTTAGTAGTGGTATTAGATACGTGTCTGATCGCTGTAACAAAATCTCTGACAAAAGCAACTGGTTTTGGTTCCCGGCTTGGTTCCTCGTTTTTGATTCCCTTGCTGGTTCCTACTTTGAGGATTCAGTGGGGAGGGAGAGCAGCCAGCATGAGGCAGCTCATCACATGACATCTGCCGTCAGGAAGCAGAGAGAGATGGCGCTCAGCTCGCTTTTCCCTTTCACTCAGTCCAGGACCGCAGCCTAGGGAATGGATCCGCCCACAGTTGGACTGGATCTTCCCATCCTGGTGAACCTAGTCTAGACACTCCCTCACAACCGCGTGCTTTGTCACAATTTTCCCAGTCCCTTGTTGGTATTCCTGACTGTAGATCTGTAGTTTACGTCATCAGTCATTTTTGCATACCTATGCACATCCGCAAAGACTCAAGGAAGATGTTCAGTGTCCTCAATCACACCCCACCTTATTCCTCTCACCGAACCTGGGGCTCATCTGTTCCAACTAGGTTGATGGTGATTAAGTCAGAGCGATCCTCCTGTCCCTCCTGTCCTCGGGGCTGGGACTACAGGTACAATAGGACCCCCTAGCTTTTTATATGGGGACCCCCCATCCAAACTCAGGTCCTCATACATACACAGCCAGTGCTCTTGTTCACTGAGCCATCGCTTTAGCCCCTTTAACAATTAAACTTTTGGCTTTATAATTCTTCTAGGTATGCAGAAAATTTACAACAGTAATGAAGAATTCCTACACAGCCTTCTATTTGGAACATTTCGCATTAGTCTATTTCTTACACGTAGCAAACTAATATAGAGATATTACTAATCAAAATCGAAGCATGATTGAAAAATTGAGATTTATTTATTTATTACTTATTTACCAAATGTCTCTTTTCTATTTCAGTGTTGCACCCAACATACTGCATCACTGTGGTCATGATGTCTCCTTGGGCATAGGATTTTTCTCAGGTGCCCTCATTTGTGATAACTTTTAGTTGTAAGGACAAGTCTGGGTATTCTGTAGACTATTTCTCACTTGAGGTAGTGTGTGTGTGTGTGTGTGTGAGAGAGAGAGAGAGAGAGAGAGAGAGAGGGAGAGAGAGAGAGAGAGAGAGAGAGAGAGAAAGAGAGAGGGAGAGAGAGACTCAGGTTTTCAAATACTGACAGTGTAAAACATTACCTTTTAAAGTAAAACAGTACAGAAACTGTATATTTAGACCCACATACTGTATACTGAATTGTTGGCTATAAGCCACTTAATACTAAGAAACATTTGTTGAATAAGAAGGCTGAGGCTCGGGGACAACTAGGCTTTAACTATTGGGCAATAAGTGTCTCTCGAAGTCATTCCAGAGTGACATGCAGGTGCACCGTCATCGCAGTGAATGGTATTTTCTCTTTCCAGATCAGTTGTCTGAATATCTACTTCGTTCCATTTAATCCCTGAAATTTCTGCCACAGAAAAAGGTGTCAGGGGCTGGAGAGATGGCTGGTTGCTTGCTGAGCAGGGGTGAGGACCTGAGTTTGGCCCCTGGCACTCACATGAAAGGTGAGCATAATGGTGTGCACCTGCGACCTCAGCCCTGGGGAGGCAGACAGGCGGGTCCCTGGGCCTTGCTGTGGCACCCGGCTAGGTAAATCAGTGAGCCCAAGATGCAACAAGATACACTGTAACCCCAAAGGAGGTGGAGAACAACTGAGAAAGATGCCCAGCATGAACCTATGAACTACATACACACATACACACACACACACACACACACACACACACACACACACACTACACACAGACAAAAAACACATACACAACATGCACACAGACACACACACAGGCACTAATATCCAAAAGACAGAAGAGGTGCCATTCTCCTGAGATGATGGTTATATTTTGATTTGTTCCCAGCATCTCCTCTTTTGGATTTGTATTTTATTGCATCTGATGAGACTTTCAGAACAAAATTAAATAGCAGGGTTTAATGGAGATGGCCAGGCTTTAACCAAAGTGGCGAATCAGTGAAAAGACCTTAGTGGATGGTTTGAGCAACGTTTTCCTCTTCCATTTTGTAGAATTTCTATCCACGTATAGCTTCATTCTCATTTTTATTAGCTCTTCAAGAATTTCATACGATGTGTTTTCAGCATATTTGCCCCTTATCCAACTCTTTCCAGACACACCCTGCTTCATAGTCATCCAACCTGTGTCCTCTTCAAAAAAAAAAAATTTCAGGTACAAGGTGTGCAACTCATAAGAAAGAGAAATTAAACGCGGGCTCTCTTGCACGTGCCGGTAGGATCATACCGTCCTGGAATGACAAACCTTTCTTATCTGGCCATTTGTTGGCACATAGCAGCCAACTGGTCACAGGGAGAACACATTTTAGAAGAGAATGGTTTGCTTGGTGAATCACCTAGAGCAACTGTGTAACCCCAGACAGCCAGTCTCCATATGCCAGTGTGTAGTCAGCATCTCAGGGATTGGAGACTAATTATAATTGTGCCAGCCCAGCCTGGGCACGGTTAGGAGGTCGGACCTGCCAGAAGAAATCAATTATAGGAGATGAACCTGTTTGGATGTGCTCTGTGCCACTGCTCCCTCTGAGGTCACGAACGCCAGGACCTGTCATTCTCCCCCACTTGGCCCTGACCTCCCTTCTGCCTGGCTTTGCCTTTCTGTTCCATGCACAGAATTAATGACGAGACATGGGGAGGAGGTGGAGATGAGAAGTCCTCTTTATGGAGATGTAGGCTTCGGCCAATAGAGCAGATTGCAGACGAATCCAATTATCCTCCAGCAGAAAACAGGAGCGTGCATATATTTACACGTGTGTTGTAGGAGCACATGCATACTCATACATGTGGCCCCTCCCTTCACTATGCATTGGGCCCACTGAGGGTTCACTATGGTTGCGTTCCGTGCAGGGATAGGTGAGTACATGAACCCATATGTCCTCATCTGCATGCACACATAGGCACTTAGACAAAGCACCATGATCTCCTTGAAGCCAAGATAGATAACTTCTAGGACATAAAGATAACTCCTGTGGCAGCTTGATTACAGATCTGAGACCTGAAGGATTAGAAACCTTAATCCCAGGACTGGGATAAGATAGGCCACTCTGATTTTCTGATTTTAGTCCCTGTTTATCTCTCACCACCCACTCAGCCCACTTCTGATTGTATCTCAAACAGAGCTAGGAGGTCCTGTTGCAGAGAAACTGGCATGTATATATGTAGATATGTATGTAGGTGTGTCCATGTGAATGAGGTGTGTGTAGTTGTGTCTATGTATATGTGAATCAATGAGTACATTCATCTGTGTATATGCATAGATATATGAATGTGTGTGCATGAGTCTGTACACACACATATGCATATATACAGGTATGTGTTTGTCTATGCATATTTATGAATCTGTGTGTATGTGCATAATGATGTAACAATGTATGTGTGCCTGTGCACATGTGTATCTGTGTATGTAGATACATATATTTGTGTGTATGCATACCAATGCATGTGTGTATACATAAGTATACTTGTGAGCATATGCATGCATGTGTGTGCATATGTGTCTGTGTGCCTGTGCATGTGTGTTAAAGCTGTAGGAGTGTATGTGTTAATCCATTTAAATGTATGTTGATAAGCCCTCATTTGGTTTTCATAAAGCACAGGATTTGAAGATATTGGAAAGAAAGACTTCGTGAATGAAAAAAATCTAAACAGACATGTCTTAGCTTTTAAATTTTTAATATTTTTGAGATGTATTTCACCTACAATTCTCATATTTCAAACGTCCAATGGCTTACTTTAAGTTTAATTTAGTCATTGTTTTTGACATTTAAATGTGTTTTTATTAATTATTGGCGAATTGCATACTATGTATTTTGACCATAGTCATTCCCCCTCCTCTCCCTAACTCCTCTCCAATCCAAACCCACTTCATACCCCTTCCAACTTTATCTTTAGAATATCTAGAATCCTTTATCCTTCCCCACACTTGAGAATATTATCACTACCCAGAAAGAAACCCTCATGCGTGCCTACTCTGCTTTCTTCTCCCACTCCCCCTCCTCCTACCCCTCACAGCCTCCCTCCTCCTAACCCTAGACAGCACTGATTTACTTTCTATCTCTCCTGAATTGTTTATTTAGAACTCACATGTAATGAAGTCATACAATATGCAGTCCTGTGTGCCAGAGTGGGAGTGGGAGTGTGTGTGTGTGTGTGTGTGCATACATGTGTGTGAGTGTGCATGTTTATGTGTGTGTGAGTGTGCACTTGTGTGTGTATGCATGTGTGTGAGTGTGCAGGGTTTTGGGTGTGTACGCTGCAGGTCAAGCTCAGCTGTTATTCCTTGGATGGAACGAGCTTCACATTATCTGGGGTGGGGGAGCATCTTTTAGTGATGTGGAACTAACCAGTTCCTCTCTGCTTGCTGGCACCCAAGCTTCAGGGATCGTTCTACACCTCCCTTCCAGGCATTTCCAGAATGTGCCATCACAGTCAGCTTTTCCTTACATCAGATCTGGGGTTTAAACTTGTACAATCAGCACTTTAGAATTGGAACCATTCCCCAGCCCCCAAATACACAGTCATTTAAGTGACTCTTTGACTTAGCAAAGTATTCTCAAGGCTCATCTATGCTCCAGCCAGAATCAGCACCTCATTCCTTTCTATGGCTGAAAAATAACCCATTGTACAGACAATAAATCACACTGGATTCATCCACTCACGAGGTCTGTGTTGCTCTCACTTTCTATCTGTTAGAAGTAATGATGCTATAAGCATTTGTATGCAAGCCTTTTTCTGACCATATTCTTTAACTCTTCTTGGGAAAATGCCTAGCGGTGGAATTTTTGGCTTATATGATATCTGTAGATTAACCATTTGAGGCACTACTGCATGTCCTGTTGAACAGTTGGTAGCACATGGAGGTTCCAGAACTCTCTGACTCTGTGTCTCTCTGGTGTGTATGTGCACACGTGCATGTGTGCGTGTGTGCGTATGCGTGTGCATGTGTGTGTGCATGTGTGTGTGTGTGTGTGTGTGTGTGTGTGTGTGTGTGGTGTGGTGTGTGTGTGTAAATGGATGTCTTAATCCAGGATGTCTTATTATTGCTGCAATGAAACATCATAACCAAAAGTAACTTCTTGAAAAGAAGTGACCACTGACACCAGGTAATCAGGAAATGCGAGTCTCACTCACTTTGGCTTGAAGAAAGAACGTAGTCATCACCATATGTCAGTTCCCACGGTGGGGACCAAGGTTGGTATCTAACATGTGCCTGCTCCTGACCTGCCACCCTCAATGTATTATGTTTCTATCATGATAGATATCCTCTTATTTAGTAAATGAAAACGATAGGTGCTCGTAAAATGTAAAAGGCAGTAAAAATCCTTCTCCTGATAACAAGTTCTATGGGCTCAATCAAAACAGAAATATTCAAGATAGTCAGACAAGGCAGGCAGATGTGTGAGTATTGTGGGACACACACACACACACACACACACACACACACACACACTACAACATTTGGTGGGACATACAGAATTAAAGTATTAAAATCGGAGGTCAAACTCTCCCGTCTTTCCCAGAAACAAAATGACGGTTTGGGGTTTGTTATACATGTTGCATGCAGCCTACTATACATGTTATAGGCAGCTTGTTATACATGTTGAATGCATCCTGTTATACATGCTGCATGCAGCCTGTAATGTATGTTGCATACAGCTATTCTAAGACTTTACACAATGGGAACTTTTTATCTTGTCTTTTTTTACTTTTTAATGTTCAGAACCAAAGATAACATTCTTAGTGATTTCAGCAAGATGCCCAGTGCTTCCCCCAACCCTCCGCCACATTTTGGAGGTGATCACAACTAGAACATTCCATGATGAAAATGGAGGACCTATGGGGAAACAAAGACACTCAACGACGTTCCTGGAAGCACCGTAGACAGCTGCCAATGTGGCCTGGGAAGGAGGTGAAGGCCCTGCTGCCCTGACTCCCACTGATGTAATAAAGCAAGTGGAGATGCGCTTAGTAACAGCGGATATTTGATGGCTGCAGGCAGCTTTCTGACATATCAGTACCGCGCGCTAACCAATTGCGCCACCGGAGCTCCTGCAGGCAGCTTTCTGAACAGTTTTCTTTAAAACAACAACAACAACAAAAGCACAACTCACTTTTGAGTTACAGGCTGACCTTTTAGATATACACACAGATCATTTTACAAAGGGCAGGAAGGAGGATGGCTTCAGCCCACTGCCCCCTCTTGGGGGTCATGGTCCAGGAGCATTCTCATTGTGGCTCTGCCTGCTGTGTGGCTCTGCCTGCTGTGTGGCTCTGTGTCTCTCACTGGACGTCTCTGGGCTTCATTTTCTGTCTCCTATCTGCATCAGGTGGTTCATACACAGGTCCCATCAACTCAGTGCTAGGGAGCATAATATTGAGCCTTTTCAATGTTTACTCTCGCCCTTTCCCCCTTTCCCTAATCTAGTGAATGAGGATGGTACAAAATCCAATATTTAGATTTGGAGCTCTGTCTCCTCACTTGTTATACAAGGTAACGTGTGTCTGGGGAACACTCTCTCTGGGAGTGTTCCGCTGCTCCTACAGTGAACCTAATCCATTCCCACACTAAGAGTCGGGAGTTAGAACCTGTCTGAGAGGGAGCCCAAGATGAAGGGGAAGATGATACATCCGGTTGTTTTGTTCTGATGCTGAATTTAACATATTCCTCATCACGGACTGGGCTAAGCATAGACAGCAGCCATGGGTTTACGTGAGTGAGTCAGAGAGAGGCGACTGGCGGCGTGTTTAGATGATAATGAGAAAGAAGATGAGACCTAATGAGAACATGGCTTGTATGTTTACTGTTCTGTCGTTGTGACCAAACACCTGGAAAAGCCATTTAATGAAGGAAAGGTTGAGTTTGGCTCCAGGTTGAGGATTTAGTCCATCACGGTGAGGAACCCCACTGGCAGGAGCATGAGGCATCCGCACATAGGTATCCACAGTCAGGAGGCAGAGTGCCAAGGGTACCAGTGCCCGGCTCAGGGGTCCGTTATTCAGTCCTCAGCCCATGGACTGGCTCCAGCCTGCACTTAGGTTTGGTCTCTGTTGTGTGACAAAACTCTTCTTGGGGAGATGTTACACGCAGGTCTATTCACCCCAGATAGGAATCCCATAAAATATCCCAAAGTACAGATACTACCATGTCCGACTTGGTGAACCAGTGAATTTTATTAGAGTTACTTACAGGAGCGGAAAGAACTCCTGTAAGCACAACTTACAGGAATATTGGTAAGGAGTTACTTACAGGAGCAAAAGTCACTCAAAGACAGTTGCAACACCACAGCCCACCCCAGCACGGGTGACAAATTACGAAACTGGAAACCGGGAGCACTCTGCCCAGCCTGCAGACAGCTTAACAGGCTGGAAACTGTCCTTTCCAGGTGACTCTGGTTTAAACCTCTTCCAGGAAGCTTAGCTGCTTTCTGCTTCTTACAGTCAAGTCAACTGGTCTGGTCTTCTTTGCGGCGTGGCTCTGTCATGTCTGAGAGTGACTTTAAACTTTTATTGCTTACTCCGGCAAAGAATAAATTTGCTAAGTTTCAGGGACTTCCTTGACTTCTTCTGAATATAGGAACTTCCTACTGGATTGAATGTTTTAATCTTGCAGGAAACTTACACCACGGACTTCCTCAATTTCAGTCTAGAAACTTTTACAGATTTGTCCAGAGATTTGATCCTAGGTCCAAGATTCTCAACCTGTGGGGGGTGATCTCTTTAGGGGTTCTTTCACAGGGATTGCTTAAGACCATTGGAAAACACACATATTTGCATTACGATTCATAACTGTAGCAAAATTATGGTTATGAGGTAGCAATGAAAACAATATTGTGTTTGGTGACCACAACACGAGGAACTGTATTAAAGGGTCAAAGCATTAGGAAGGTTGAGAACCAATGTCCTGTGTGATTCTAGATCATTAGAAGGTGGCAATCAGTATTGACCAACACAAGTCTACACCTCGATGAACAAACAGATGTAAAGAACTCAGGTCTACTGGGCTATGGCTGCCCTGTTAATCAGCTCATCGGAGGGTGATATGTGCTGCTTTAGTACAAACACCGAGATGTACGCCTCAGTTAAGCCACGTGTGGCCTAGTTGACAAGTGCCTTCCCTGCAAGCCTTCCTTTTGGTTAATGGAGTGGGTCAGTACACGTGCTCTTCTAATTCTCTAAGCAGTCTCTTCTCTAGGTCTATCGTTGCTAGGAAGTCAAGGTGGTTGGTTTTGTGTAAGAGGAAAATGTAGGCAAGGAATGATGGCCTAGAGCAGTAGTTTCTTAATCTATGGACTGTGACCCCCTTAGCAAACCTTTATCTCCCCAAATATTTACATTACGACTCACAACAGTAGCAAAATTTTCAATTATCAAGTAGCAATGAAAGTAATTTCATGGTTGGGAATCATCACAACATGAGTAACTGTATTAAAAGGCCACATTAGGAGGACTGATAACCACTGGCCCTGAGGGTCTGCTCTGCGATGATGAGTTTGATGGGGTGAGGGGGAACTGAAGTTCATTTCAATACAGTTATCTGCCACACCCACAGCTTGAGGTCAATTGTAGTTTAAGGTTAACGTATGCTTGTTTCTGTGCTAGGGATGGGTCAGAGCTTCCCACATGCAAGACAAGCATTTCACCACTCAGCTGCACCTTGAGCTCAAGGACAATTTTCTTCTCCCTCGAAAAAAATTAAAAATCAAATGTACTTGAGGCTAAGTGTTATATGAATTAGGGTTCCCTCGAGGAGCAGAACTGAAAGAATGAATATATATATTAAAAGTGATTCATTCCATTGGCTTGCCCCGTAGGAGGTAGGCCATCCACCAATGCTTGTCTAATTACTGAAGAAGCTGAGAACCTCCTCATCAGTCCACAAAGCTGGCTGTCTCAGAAGTCCCAATCTGGTGCTGAAGGTCTCGGGGATTCCTGGAGAGCTCTCGGTCTTCAATCCATGCTTAGAAGATTGAATAATCAGGGTTCCAATCTCAAGAAAGGATGGTAGCTATAGCAGCAGCAATAGGCAAATCACATTTACCAACAAGAAGCAAAAGCAAAAGTAGGCACTAAAGCAGCCATGCTTTTTCCTTCGACCATTTGTTATAGCCAGGTTGCCTCCGGAAGGCACACTGTGGGGGCGGGGAGGGCTTCTCCCCGCAGACAATTCTTCTTGGAAATGACCTTACAGACATGCTTTGAGCCGTCAAGTGTTTCTTAGATGATTTCAGATCCCCTCAAGTTCCAGTGAATTCTTCTCTATCAGACTCAGGGCATCCTGTCCTATGTTGCGGTCCTTGATCAATTCGTAGTTGATGTTTGTGCAGGATAAGGATACAGTTTCATTCTTCTACGTGTAGCTGTCCAGTTTGACCTGCACCCTTTGTCGAAGATGCTGGCTTTTCTCCAATGTGTATTGTTGCCCTCTGTGAAACTCATGTAGCTGTAGGGCTTGTATGCAGGCCACTAATTCTATTCCCTTGGTCAATGAGTCTATTTTTATTTCATTTCTATAGTTCTCTAGCACAGTGTAAAATCCAGGGTACCAGTCATGATTTCTTATTCCACTACTTGCTTAGCACATCTTTTATTTCTCCCTGTTTTTTTAATTGAAAATTTTATTTATTTACATTTTAAATGTTATCCCCTTTCCCAGTTTCCCCTCTGCAAACCCCATATCACATGCCCCCTCCTTCTGCTTCTATGAGGGTGCTCCCCCACCCACCCACCCCCACCTCCCCTCCCCAGAATTCCCCTATACTGGGGCATCAAGCCCTCACAGGACCTAGGGCCTCCCCTCTCATTGATGCCAGATAAGGCTATCCTCTGCTACATATGCACTTGTAGCCATAGGTCCCTCCATGTGTCCTCTTTGGTTGGTGGTTTGTTCCCTGGGAGCTCTGGGGGGTCTGCTTGGTTGATACTGTTGTTCTTCCTATGGGGCTGCAAACCCCTTCAGCTCCTTCATTCTGTCTCCTAACTCCTCCATTGGCATCCCTGTGCTCAGTCTGATGGTTGGCTTCAAGCATCCACATCTGTACTGGTCAGGCTCTGGCTGAGCCTCGCAGGAGACAGCTCTATCAGGCTCCTGTCAGCAAGCGCTTCTTGGCATCAGCAATAGTGTCTGGGTTTGGTGTCTTCATGTATTAATAAATAGTATATGATGGATTTTTTTTCCAGATAAGGTATAAAAAAGAAATAACACCTCGTCTACTATTCAGAAGTGCTGACAAAAAGAGATGGACATTTGTCAGTTGTCAATACTGTCCTCTTCTAAGAACGAACTCTGACCTCTGTCCTCAGACAGGCAGTGCTACTTACTAATTTCCTGAAATGTGGTGAGTGTCTGATTTTTGTTTTCATGGAGAATGAATCCTGGTTCCTTTAATTAGGAGTTCATCATTGTTCATTAAGCATCTCAAGGGAACTGAGAAAGAGATGAAGTTAAGCATCCTAAGTCAGCACCAGTGTGGAGTTTGTACCTATGCAACCAAGATTTAGAAAAGTTTCTGGTTTGGATTTTTTGAGACAGGGTCTCATGTAGCTTAGGCTAGCCTGGAACTCTATATGTAGCTAAGAATGTTTTGGATGTCTGATCTTCCTGCCTTTTCCTTGCAAATACTACAATTATAAGTGTAAGCTACCATGCCCCATTTAAGCTGGGCGCGTGCTTAAGCTCCTGACCGCATGTATGCTGGGTAATCATATTGCATTGGGTTATATCTCCAGCCCCAGAAACCATTCGTTAAAGATGCTGTCTTCACTGATATCTCAAGCCAAGTACTTGTCAGACACCAGTCAAGAGGTTTGAAAATAGCACATAATTAATCTGAAGGCCATAGAAGAGGGTTAAAAAACAGAGAAGGTTCTAAGATTCAGCCTACTGGAGAGCTAGCTTGACCTGCCACCACGGATGCCAGTGCAAGACACACTGAGTCCTGAGTCAGGCACAAATGGCAATGTGGTCGTTATAGCAACAGGAATTACCAGACCTTCCACATCTTTGGGCTAGTTTCCCAGCTCTCCAAAAGAACATGTTATGCAGAGTTAAGTTGGGGTTGGAAGACAGCCTTTGGGCTTTGGAAAGACCCTTGTTTCAGTTTTGATTTTGAGACAGTTATGTCTCAAGTCATCCAGACTGGCCTTGAACTCGCCGTGTAGCTGACAAGGACCTTTACTGAATCTTTCTCCTCTTGCCTATCCTTCTCAGTTACTGGGGTTACAGATGTGCATCATCTTTCCTGGTTTAAGCAGTGATGGGGATCAAACCCAGGGCTTCGTACCTGCTAGGCAAACACTAAATCAATCGAAAATCATCCAGGTCCATTATGTGGTTTCTCGTCTGGATCACAGTACCAGTTTCTTCCCCAATCTGCACTCTTTAGGTCTCCCTATAGAACTTGACTGGGGCCAAATTTCCCAAATGCTAATTTGATCATATGCTTTGCCGTCCTCTAACACCTGCAGTGACCTCTCCTCCTGTGGAGTATCATGACAGGAAATCCTGACTCCCTGGGCCCCACTTACCTCTCTTATGTCATTCCTGCTATAAAGGATTCCAGCTCATGATCTTTCACAATGCTATGCATACTCAGATACGATTTCCTTGGCTTAGAAAAACCTGATTCATCCGGAAAGTTCCTTCTGGTTGTAAGACACATGTTTTTTTTTTTTTTCATTGCTGTTGTTATTTGTCAGAATCCACCTTCCCTGACATGACAACATGATAATTAATTGTTCTTCAGTTCTTCTCCTCTTTCCCCTCCCTTCTCTTCTCATTCCTCTCTTCTCTCCTCTTCTTTCTCTCTCATCACTTCTCCTGTCCTGTCCCTCTGCTTCTGTCTCTCCTGCTTCTGCCAGATCCTGAAGGAGCAGTCAAGGTGGACCAAGTACCTCACCACCATGTGTCTGAGATAATGGGACGGTCAAGGGAATAGCAAGAAGAAAGCTGGGCCCATGATGGCTCCACGAAGCCTTCCTAGCCATCCTAGGCACACTGCCCAATACACCATCCATGCCTAAATCATTTCAGCTTGTCTTAGTTGTTCCAGGTACCAGTAATATAGATCCACGGGCAGTTTTTAACTATATGTATTCTATATATGATATATATTTCTAATATATTCAGTCAGTAGGTCATCTGACTGCTCTATTTTCAGTTAGAGTCATCTGTACCTCACTCCCCATAACAGGCAGAATTTTATTTAACAAACCCAAAGCTCTTGCTTCTGTTTTCTTCCTCTGTGGACGTGCATGTATCTTTCTGGTCTCGGGCTTTTTGCTCAGGGAAACCAAGCCCTCCCCAAATCACTTGGTAGAATATGTTCTAATGTAATCAGCTTAGGCCAGCCCTGGAGAATTACTTTGTTCTTTGTTTTTATATAAAAACCCACCAACTGGAACAGAACGCAATCAATAGTGGGCAAACACCGAGGTGGCTGGGTTTACTTTTTTTTTTCCTCAAAATTTTGGACCCCCTCAAGAAATCTTAAAACAAAAATGAAAGAGATTCTATTAAAAAAGCATCATAGATCATAGGAGCCCAAAGGGGATCTAGGTGTCCCTGAGGATGGGAACAGGGGGAGACCTGTGTGCTTTACCCAGCCAGATTCTGCCTGTTTTATCTTGTCGGGTTCAGCCCCAGGCACCACAGGAAACAGTCTTGGTTCAGTCTTCTTGGTGAAATCTACTTCTAACCCTGGCCAAAAAGTGAGAGCACATGCATGCTCGAGATGGATTTAGCTCTAGGGAAAGGCGTTTACCAAAATCCCTTCCCCAGGGCAGGAGGGATGGTTTAGTGAGCAGGGTACAGGCACAAGGCTGTGAGTTGGAATCCCTAACACCCATATACAAAGCTGGGTGATGCTTCATCCGTATAAACCCAGAGCTGAGAGGTAAAAAAGAGGGGGGCGGGGTCAGTACAGCTTGCCGCCCAGCCCATCTAGCCTATCTGGGTTCACAAAGAACATTAGAAGACCACACAGAAAGACATCCTCTGATGGCCGACTTCCACATCCACAATGCCTGGGGCAAAAACAACTGTCACACATATGACTATGGACTCATACGATATATGTGCGCACACACATGCATGTATACATACACAGAGCATGTACGTCTTTGAAACTTCCCAGATGTCCGCTTCCTCCAGAAGTGCCCCCTAATATCCCCCTGAAAGTCCACATCAAAAGCCTTGTGCTGGCTACTGGAGTCAGAGTAGACACGATCACATCAGCATCTCTTCATCTGAGGAGAATCCGCTGCCATGGGTCATAGAATAGGAATGGAGGTCAGTGGCAGTTTGACTATTCCCTAGGGAAGAATGATGCATGGTACAGCCATTACTTCTCTCATTGCCGAGATCAAATACGCAATAGGAAAATGTTTAAGAATTAAAGGGTTTATGCTTGGCTCGCAGTTTTAGAGGACACAGTCCACCGTACCAGGCATGGCTGCCTTGGTCACACACCGGCAGCCGCAGTCAGGAAGCAGACCGAGATGAATGCTGGGGGCTCAGCTTGCTTTTTTTTTTTTTTCCTGTTTTACTCAGTCCAGGACTCTAGCCACATTCAGGATACATTTTCCTACCTCAGTTAGACCAATCTAAAAACTCCCTCGTAGATCTTCCCAGGGGCTTGTCTCCTAGGTGATTCTAGCTCCTGTCATGTTGATAATCAGTACTGACCCTCACACAGCCTTGGGAGTCAGATTTCTAGTGCACACAACATCCCCTGCTGAGTAGATGCCTCCATCACTTGCCCTGTATAGGTGTATCACTTGCTTACGTTCACCTAGGCCCATTGCTTGTTCCTTCCTCATTTAAATCAAACTATCTTTTTTTTATTTAATTTTTATTTTCTATATTCTTTGTTTACATTCCAAAGGCTTTCCCCTTTCCCAGTTCCCCCCCACCATATGTCCCATAATTCCTCCCCCCCCAACTATTCCCCAATCATCCCCCCCACCACGATTTCTCTGTTCTGGGTCTACAAAACTGGATCCAATCTTTACAGGCCCAGGGTCCTCTCCTTTCTTCTTCTTGGGAGTCATTTGACTTGCTAATTGTGCCTTGAGCATTTAGGGCTTCTGGGCTCATTAATATCCACTTATCAGTGATTGCATTTCATGTGTATTCTTTTGTGATTGGGTTAGCTCACTTATGATGATAGTTTCCAGATCTAACCATTTACCTACAAATTGCATGAGTTCATTATTTTTAATTGCTGAGTAGTACTCCATTGTATAAATATACCACATTTTCTGTATCCATTCCTCTTTGGGGGATATCTGGGCTCCTTTCAATTTCTGGCTATTATAAACAAGGCTGCTATAAACATAGTGGAGCATGTGTCTTTATTGTATGCAGGGGAATCCTCTGGGTATATGCCCAGGAGTGGTATGCCAGGGTCCTCTGGAAGTGACATGCCCAATTTTTTTAGTCCCTAGAGCTGGTTTGACTTTAACAGTCTTCACAAGACCATAGATGGCTGCCCCTCTATACAGTGATTCCTCATTCTCGGGACAATTTCATGTTAGGCCTTTAGATTTGGGCTTAGTAGTTTCTCCCATCACCAATGGAGTATGTGAGTGTATGTGCATGCATACACACACAGGTGGCCAGAGGACAACTTTGGGTGTGGTTCCTCACAATGCCATTCAGCTTGTTTTTCTGAGACAGCATCTCTTACTGTGTTAGAACTACTAGGCTAAGTCTAGTCAGTGGGCCCCAAGGATCTGCCTGTCTCTGCCTTCACAGGGCTGGGATTGCAGATAAGTGCCGCCATACCCTGCTTTTTAATTGGGTTCTAAGAATCTAACTGTAGTGTTGAGGTTTTCTAGGAGATTTCTTAGGATGGCTTTTGTCCATTTACAGGCTGTTGTTCAGCTAGTCCAACAATGGCTGTCTACTAACAAATCCAGTGGCTGTTCAGTTCAAGAAGGTTCCATGTTTCAGCTGGTTTTTAGGATACTCTGGAATCATGACAAAGTGGGTTGTAATGTCAATGAAGGGATGGGCTTTCCAGTGAGAGCAAGAGCGAGCTGGCAAAGATTGAGGAGAGAGTTACTGCTCTTTGTGTCCTTTACATGGGTCTCCAACAGAAGACGTGGCCCACATTAAAGGCATCTCTTCCCACAGCTAAGATCTAGATTAGAATCAGGTCTTTCCACTTCAAATGATTTAATCAAAATAAAAATCCATCATAGATTGGATGCCCAGCCATTTGTGTTTTGGTTAATTCCTGATGTAGTCAGGTTGACAATCAAGAACAACCCTCACACTAACTCTGGTCTTCCATTGGAAAAGCCAGCACTGTAGTGACTGAGCTATGTCCTCAGCCCCCTCCCCCCCACCAGTGTATTTCCTGTCAAGCCCTGTGAGCTGCACCTCTCTTATACCCCATGGGCTTACAGTCTGTGCAGTCGTTCAGAAGAACCTGAGATGGTTATTGCAGTTGTCCAAGCTGAGTGCTTTGGCATGCTATAGGCTTGGGTTCCTGGCTGAGCCACGGCTAAATACTATAATTTAAGGGCTGAGGGATAGAACAATTGCTTCACTATCACAAGACTGTAGGTTCAATCCTCGGAGCTGGAAAGAAAAAGGAAGGATGTAAAGATTTATGGCATTAGTCAAACTCCACTGTGCCTAGTTTGGTGAGAGAGAGAGGGGGGAGGGGGAGGGAGGGAGGGAGAGAGGGAGGGGGAGGGAGAGAGAGAGGTAGAGAGAGAGAGAGAGAGAGAGAGAGAGAGAGAAGGAGAGAAGGAGGGAGGGAAAGGGAGAGGGAGAGGGAGAGGGAGGGGGGAACACATCACAGAAACTGGCTCCTAGCCATTGCTACTGTTAGGGTAGATTTTTATTATTATTTTATTTCATCCTTTACATTGCCTCCAGTTTGAGGAAAAAATTCTGATTGTTGGTGTGAAAACCTTGTTGCTTTTTTGCTAATATGAAGTCTATGTCCACCTAACATGGGCAAGCATTTTCCTGCTGTCACCAGTTACACCCCTGAGACAGCGTTACATTAGAAATTAAGATACAGTCACACTGAAGATGTGCACTTAGCATATAAGCTGAGCGTTTGTAAAGCTACTCATTTCTCTCCGGACACCATCCACGCATCTGATCCCGGCTGGTACCCAGTGAGCAAAGGCTGGTTCCTTCATAGCATCTTTGGAAACACAACAGAGTCCATGATAAGAGGAGGAGAGGAGTATGTGGGTTCCCACTCAATGGTGCCTATACTATGCAAATATAAGACATGTCTAAAAACAGCTAAAGGCCACCTGGGATGTTGGTATAACCAATGAATCTGAGACTCTGCCTGCATACTGTATCGCAGTCTATATCTTCATGTCTGCATGTGTTCCTGTGTTTTCCCCTGTGTGTAGGTACATGAGTGTAAGCCTGCAAAGAAAGACATTGTGTCAACCTTAGACATCTTTCCTCAGTCATTGTCCACTTTGAACAAACAAACAAAACAAAACAAAACAAAAAAAAAGACTGAGTCTTTATTGAGTGGAACTTACTAAGGAAGTTAGGACAATGAACTCCAGGGTTCTGCCTGTCCCCACCTTTCCAGAGCTGGCATTAGAAGTGCACAGTTACAGTTGCTATCTGAGTTCTAGTGAATAGACTCAGGTCCTCCTGCTCCTAAGGCAGTCTTTACTAATAGAACCATCGGCCAGTCCCAGGATCTGCATTTCAACTGAATGTATTGTTGCTTGATATGTGCATAAATTTGAATGTTGCTGCCATGGAGAACTACTAAACAAAAAGTCCAAGGTTGTACGACCTTCCACCAACCTACTTACCAGCACCTCACACTCCACTAGGATACTGGGCACCTTATTTCTGGATTCAGGCTGCATGAAAATCCTTGCAGGAACAGGATGGGGAATCAGCCTTGCTTTCATAATCCTCCTGTTCAGCTGTCCATGCTCACCTTAGGTGCTAGATCTGAGAGGATGAGACTGGGACCTCCCAGTAGCAGCTGGAGTCAGCAGGTTTGCACGGGAGGCATTGTAGGAGCATTTGGATATTGGGTGGGGTCCCGGAGATCAGAAAATGAACAGAGATAACCTTTGCTATGCCTGGTGATGAAAGAGAATTAAAAAAAAAAGACCCTGGTAAGTCCAATGTGGGCTGACTGACATGGGAAATGGAAACAGAATGCATGACCCTTCACCTTCCCTTTGCAGGAAGCCAAACCCACAGAAGCAGCTATTAGAACAGAAACATGGAGAAGCCAATGCACAGCTTCTGTGTGTAACCCTTCTTAATTAGGCACAACTGATTAATACAGTTTTTAAAATTCGTGTCGGTGTGTGTGTGCATATGTGTGCACGTGAGAGGGGGGTTGTATGTGCAGTGGTGTACTTGTGGACGCGAGGAGACAACCTCAGCTGTGGGTCCTTGCCTCTCTACCTTTCTAAGGCGGGGTGTCTTGCGTGCCACTGCATACAAAGGCCCCCTGCTCCGTGAGCTTCCGTGGATTTCCTGTCTGTGCCCCTGCACCCGTCTCCCTGGAACAGGGCTGGGATCACAGGTATGCCCTGCCAGATCTGGTTTATCATAGATCCTGGGGATCCAAACTCGTTTTCGTGCTGGCACAACCAGCATTTTACACACTGAGCTGTCTCCCCCAGCTGTCTTATACACACTTTCACTCTTAATTCCAGAGACAAAAAGTAGTGTTCTTATATCCCTCCTGACTAACATCAATTGCTTACCTTGACTTAATTCTTAGTGCAATTTCCCACTCAAAGTGTTCTTTTTTTTTTTTCAGATATTTTATAGATCAGGAAACAAAGAAATAAGCCTTATCAGTGATTCCTACCTGTATCTGGCAACGCCATGGAAAAGAAGCTTTGATTAGGCAATTTTCATGCCTTAAAATGCTATAGCACAATAAATTAATTCAATGTTGCATACTTATCTGTTAGACACACGGCTATAGGAATATAAAAATGTTAATTATTCATTATCACCACTCTGATTATTTGTTGTGGCTGATAATTACATTGAATATTTTTTATATCAGTAATAACCCTCTGTCTACATTTACAACGTGTCGTATCTTGGGGGCTTGTCAAGTTTTTTCCCCAAGCCCTTCCTTTATTAAGACACAGACCTCAAGAGTACATAACCTTTATGTTGAAGGCTGATTTTCTTCTTTCATATAAAGAGCAAATATTATAGATTAATTAATCCAGGATGATTATAATTTAATCACTCTTCTTCTGGCTTCATAAGGGATTTGGCTTGTATTCAGTTGCTCATTCGTATTGTTATGAAGAATAAATGCAGTCAAATATTTGTGTGGGATGAATTTGCAGAACAACTAACCGGAGAGCCTGGAGGGGGGAATGCTCACCCGCCAAAAACTCTCACCGGAGTCTCCCACTGTGCAGCCTAACCCTCCCACACAAGCCAGCAACCCTCAGTTGGGTAGATTGTGCCCGTAAAGAAGTGCTTGTTCCTCAAGTGAACGACATTTAGAGTAGTTTAACCATCAACAAAATATGTTAATCTCATAAAATTTCCCTAGCACCTGAGAGACAAGCTCCGTAAATAAACTGTGTATTGACCGCTTGATCTTATTACCACTATTAGAGTTCACTGTGTATTGGTTCCAAATCCATAAAATGGGTTAATAATACCACTGGAGACTGAGGATAGTAACGTGTCGAAATGCACTGAACATTGCTTAGCCGGGGCAAGTGCTCAGAAAACCGACGCTGTGGTGACTATTACTGTTCTGATGCTGTGTCTCTTATCAGCATGGAGGCATACCTACACAAAATAGACGCCACAAGTAACCGTCCAGATGTGCTGCTTGGGCTGTTAGAGGTATGGGATGGGGCTGGGGTGATGGCTCCGTCTGTAGAGTGCTTGCCTTGAAAGCCCAAGGAGCTGCTGAGTTCTATCCTCAGAACCCACATGAAAAAAAAAATAGCCAGGGGTGGCGGCATGTTTGTGAGCCCAAGAACTCCAGCTGAGAAAACACTCGGGACACGGTGCCTCCAAGCCGTGGCACGATGACTGGAGATATTCATTCCCAAGCTCATTACCTTTACGGGCCTTGGTTTCCTCATATGTGAAATGTCATAACTCTACAAGACTGAGATGTAGCACAGTGGGGAGCCTTGTACAGAGACAGACAGACAGACAGACAGACAGACAATACCTTCAATGCTACCACCCACTCAGGAGGGGGCTCAGGTGACCTGCAGCTCCTCACTGTAAACCCATGCTTGGCAGCACCACACGGCAGGGGAGAGATGCAACTCTGGACTCCTGACACACGCCTGTGCCTCTAACAAGCCTTGGAACAGAAGGTCGAGGGACTCTTTTGGAAAACAGTTGCGATTAATTAAAGACTTTCTTTGGCCCTCAGTTCTCAGCTCTGCCTGCAGACTAAAATTGTCCTAGAGATGGGGGCTCGTTCACTCTCCAGCGGGATGTTCTGCAACCCCACGTTGACTTATCAGACCCAGCGAAAGCTGCCTAAGCTCTACTGCATCATGGGAGGCGAGTCTTCCTGTGGGGTACATCGCCAGGCAGCGTCATAGCAGCAAATGAAGAACCCAACACAGTCCAGCTTCCTGATGAGGCGGGGGCAGCCACTGGCTGCTCTCCGTGAGGTAGGCAGCCACCTAGAAGACACACAGCACCTTCATCACAAGCTTCACTCTCCAGAAACCAGGGAGTAGACAGGAACACCTCTGACGGTCTACAGAAGAAAATATTCTCGTTTATGGCTTCCATGCTGCCACATTTCATCCCAGCCTGTCCTTTCCTCTTCTTCTTTACCCTCTGATTCTTCTGCCCTCTTCATCTAGAGGATGCCCAGACTCCTGCACCGCTGCACCAGGACCCTTATGCCAGACTCATTCCGAGGACTCACTTTAACCATGGACATCACACAGACGCTCAGTGCCTGTCCACGGCATGCCACCATAGAGTGTTGCTTTACAGCTTGGAGCACAGTGTGTTTTCATATTGTCCTCTTTCCTGCTGCCTACTGACGAGCGTCAGAGCTGGTGCTGCTTTCTAGAATGAGTGGTGGCCCTTTAAGAAGCACCAATCAAGTCCAAAATCATAAAACAGAAATATTTTCTTGGGCTGGGGATCTGGCTCACTTGGTGAAGTGCTTGTTAGGCAGGCAGAAGGATCTGAGTTTGATCCCCCAGACCCACATAAAATTAGGCAGGGGTATTGATGCTTGCTCTGGTTCCAGGGCTGGAGAGGAAGAGACCACAGATTCATGGCTCGCGGGCCAGTCAGATCAGCTGACTTGATGACCTCAGTGACTTGAAGAGACCGTATTTTATAAAAGGTGGACTATTCTCCTGATGAATAACATCCAGAGGTTCTCTTGGCCTGTACACAAGTGTGCATGCACATGGGCACACACATGATCACACATACAGATGGAAACACATATGCTCACCTACCGGAGCACACACATGGGCATGCACACAATGCACATACACACACACACACACACACACACACACACACGAGCACACACACATCAAAAGAGACGTTTCTTTATTGATCTCGAAAACATCATCAGTAACTTTTTACAGTGTTTTAAACCAAAAATATAACTCACTATGGACCGATAATGATCCAACCTATAGCTCTAAAGAACTGAAGTTAGTGGTTGCTGCATATAAGTAAGTCACAGACAGAGCACTTGCCTGGCACTCATAAGGTCATGGGTTCAGATCCCAATACAGCAAAAACAGCAGCAATGGCTATGTTCTTATTCAGTTGTACTTTTGTAAAATTAAGGATGAAACAGGTCATTTGAAGAGCACAGATCTGTAAATTCGAGTAGTGACATGGCTCTAGAAGCTATCAGAATGTAAGGAAAGGGTTGTTTAACTTACAATTTAAAAGCAACGATGTAGAGTAGCTTGCTAGTTACAGCTAGCTAGCTACCAGCTGCTAAGCTTGAAAGGTTACATGGAGATCACCTGTAACTTTAGCTTCAGGGCATCCAATGTCCTGTTTACAGTCACACACATGCATAGATTTTTAAAAAATTATTTTAAAAGATTACACATTAACTGGCTGTGTACAATGTTGGACATTCAAGTGTTTGGGTTCTGTACCTGTATCTGTTTATTTCAACTGCCAAAGATGGGGACTATTTTTGAAAAATGTTTACTGAGCATGTTCAGATATCTTCCCTGGTCACTATCCCCTAGACATCAAGCAACTGTGTACACAACGCTTGCCTAGTACTAGGTATCCAAGTGATGCAGAGGTGTTCAGAAGAGCACAGGAGGGTGCTGGTACTGGGTTTGATTTGATCTGACTTGATTTTATTTGTTTGTTTATTTATTTATTTATGTGGGAGGAGGTGGGTGGGTGTGTTTGGGTGTGTGGGTGTGAAAAATCATAGGATATCATTTATATTTGAGAACCTGAAGGTATTTGTGTCTATGGGTTTCCTGCCTCCATCCCCAGTGGATCCTGAAGGATACCCATATTCCAGGCAGTAAGTACCTGTGAGCACTGTCTGCGCCATCTTCCTTAGACCCCAAGAACAATTCCACTAAAGCTTACTCTGGGAGAACCAATGAGCTTTTTGGTCCCACTGATACATCTGTGTGAGGAGGTCTTACTGTCGACAGTGAGGGTGACTTTCAAAGTCTTCACTCAGCGTGCTGGTGGCTTCTCTGTAGATACACATAGATGGGGCCCATCCCTCCACCTTCCCCAGCCTATGTGCTCTGGCACCTTCTGAAATACAAAGCAGAATTACATCCAGATGTCTGGAACTTCTTCTTCGTTAACCTCCAGAACTTTGTTGGCTTTTCTTATTTTTATTTCATAAACAATTGTTATGTAAGGTTTTACGCTGAATCTACTCTGAGAAACTCTAGTCTGCAGCACCGAATGGTATGACATTGTGATACTGTTAGAAGCTGCTCACTGGGAGGGAAGATAAAGGAAGGACAAGTGTGCTCAGAAAAGATGCCCAAGAAGACGTGAGGTTGGCCAGGCTTGGAGGGGTGTGCAGAATTTAGACAGAGCATGAGGAGTCTAAATCTTAAGGCTTTCTTCCACCCACTTTAGATCCCTGGGCTCTAACTACAGCTGGTGGAAAGGGGGGACGGAGCTTGCTCTTCATCCCCAATCCCCGGCAGACTCTACTCCTGCCCCACAGAGACCCAGTGAGGTCCACACCATTTCTCTGGAACAACGAGAAACAACTGGTCCTGCTGACTTGACTCCACATTTGGAAGAGTTCCCCAGCCCCTGTGGTGTCAAAGCTGAAAGACCCTGAGGCTACTGCATGGGTTGCTTTCAAATTCTTGTTGTAAAAAAAAAATGCTGATAACCTATGGTGGGGTGGGGGGGGGTCTGAGCAGCTCTGTTCTCTTCTTCTCATCTGTCATTTATAGGCGTTCTGTTTTGTGGCCCGTAGGGATGCTGTTCCTAGCTCTGTTTTCCTCCCTTTGGGTTCCAGAGGCAAGTGTCAAAGATGACGGGCGTGGCTGTTAGTGGGTCCTGGCGTGTGGGCCTCGCAGGTCTTCAGAGCATTGCTGGAGGCCAAGGGAGCATGGCCAAGCCAGTGAGAATGAGAGTGAAGACAAGTATCACAGGGGGACCAGACGGAGCTCAGCATGGGGTGGTGATGAAGGACCATCAGCCAATTAACGCCACTGTTCAATGGGATGGCTAGAGCAAGCTGATTAACACATGCCGTCTTGTGTACCAATGCTTCTTGATATGTGTGTGTGATCATTTTGCCTATTGTAAACTTAGAATATCATTAAGCCACAGATACATTCAGTGTGCCTGATCTGTGAGGCTTGTAGTTTGGGTTGCCTTCCTGAAATGTTCTCAGAACACTTCTATAAGCCTACAGTTGGGCAAAATCACATAATACAAAACCTTTCTGTTAAAAATGACAACAATAGCTTTAGAGAGATGGCTTAGTGGTTAAGAGTGCATACTTTTCTTGCAAAGCACGGGGACTCAGTCACCAGCACCTGCATAGGGTAGCTCACCGCAGTCTGGAATGCCAAGTCCAGAGGATCTGGTGCTTTTTTATGGCCTCTAAGGGCAACTTCACTCCTGTACCTGTGGTTCGGTGTTGTCGGAGAGCTTCATGCCCTCTATCACTAACTCAGAAAAGGACCTGAATGAAGAGACTATGCTGTCATCTGATATGGCGTGGCTGATACAACCATGAACACCCAACAGTTAAAGCTCCTTGCACCAGATGTTTATGCAAAGTAAGACATGGAAAGAGGAGGGTGACCAGTTGAGGCAAGGAAGCGGGTCTGTAAGTATGGGCGACGTGAGATGGTAATGGGCAAATATGTTCATAGTCTATTGCAGATATGTATGAAAATCAAAAATGTGAATGTGCAGGACTCTGAGTATTAAATGATTTCTGCTGAAAGACTCTCACTTCACACCAGTATAAAGGCAAAATACCACAAATCTAACCATTATAAACAGCGAACTGTGTCTGCTAATCGTGTGTGTGTGTGTGTGTGTGTGTGTGTGTGTGTGTAGTGTGTGTGTGTGTGTGTGTGTGTGTGTGATATTTTAGAATACTAAAATCTACTCTCTTGGCTAGAAATGTAACTCAGTAAGTGGAGTGCCTTGCTGGAACACACAAAGCCCCATGTCAATGCCCAGCATCTGCATAAACTTAGCCTGGTGGGACACACTCTTAACTCCTGTACTTAGGAGGTGGGGATTAGATGTTCAAGTTCAGCCTTGGTAACACTGACTCCAAGGTCATCTGGGCGATGCTGGGGGTGGTGAGATTATCTAGATTTGCAGATTCTTTTACCCCTAGGGTTAACAGAATAAAAAGGCAGGAAAGGCAAGGTCTCAGCACTCAACCATATTTTACAGAGAACAGAAGCATGAAAACACACATACAGAGAGAAAGAGAGGGGGAGGAAGGAAGGATGGATGGATGGAGGGAGGGAGGGAAGGAGGGTGGGAGGGACAGAGGGAGGGAGGGTCAGAGAGAGAGCAAAGCACAAAAAATAGACAGCATTCCTAAGGTAGAGAGGAGACATAGAGCTGGTGTCTAACTCTGGTTCAGCCTTAGTAACACTGACTCCAAGGCCAGCTGGACGATGCTGGGAGGGGGTGGTGAGATTATCTAGATTTGCAGATTCTTTTACCCCTAGGGTTAACAGAATAAAAAGGCAGGAAAAGCAAGGTCTCAGCACTCAACCATATTTTACAGAGAACAGAAGCATGAAAACACACATACAGAGAGAAAGAGAGGGGGAGGAAGGAAGGATGGATGGAGGGAGGGAGGGACAGAGGGCAGGAGGGACAGAGGGAGGGAGGGTCAGAGAGAGAGCAAAGCACAAAAAGAGACAGCATTCCTAAGGTAGAGAGGAGACATAGAGCTGGTGTCTAACTGGTTCAAGGGTCAGGTTGATATAGGACTGGGAAAGAAATGAGTTCTCATTCTCTTGGAATTGGCTGATATAGATCTGGGCATGTAACAATTCAGACGAAGAAAGGAAAGCTGATTGGGCCCCACCATGGGATCCAACTTCGGTGCAGGAGAGAGATGAAAATCCCATAGACCAGTTCTTTGCAGATACCAAAAGCCCACCAAGTCTTTGTCTTGGAGAAAGGGAAGAATCAGGAAGTCCATTTCACTTAAAAATTTAAGTGAAAAGTACATCAATCTACCTAGAGCCTTTTATGCTGTCTGTCTGCCTACAGGGATCTATCTAACCGCCAGTCCCTAGCTGTGATAGATAAGACTGGAATTCAACCAATAAAATCTAAAACTACCCTATAGCTGAAGAGAGCACTTACACAACTCATTGTACATAAAGAAATAGAGCTGGTGCCTACAGAGCGCCTTCACCTTTATATTCTAGAGTCTTTGGTACAGGAAGGTACTCTACATGCTACCTGAGAAGAAACATAATCACCAACCCAACCACAAAACCTTTTACCCTCAATGGTGGCACCAAACTTATGAGAGAAACCAACCAGTATCTGATTTGACTTAAGGCTCTCTCCATGAAATGGAGCTCATACTTAACATGGGTGAGTGACCAAAACTGGAGACCAGATAGCCCAGGAATATAGGGTAAAAACAAATACCATTGGTTTTATTTTGTTTAAAGTAGTGATAAAATGAGTCCTAATGACATTCTGCTATCCTTATAGATCAGAGTCTTACTCAGCCAGCATCAGAGAAGCTTCCTCCTGCAGGAAGGGGAGAAGCTGTGGGGAATAGAGGAATGAGAAACTGTAATCAGGATATATTATGTGTGGGAAAAAATCTATTTTCAATAAAAGTGGGGGAAAATTTCAAAAGCAAATAACTAAACTTAAAATAAAATTGACTCTTAATAATTTGGAAGTGAACACCTTAGCTTCAGTTGGTTACTGTGATGCACAGTGGATGCTTTTGAACGTTCTCATCCTCCTGAGTGAAACTTGATGAGTTTTGCTTAGAATCCTTATGGGGGTCTTACCGTCAGACCCTAGTAACTGTCATTGAATTTTGTTTCTATGAACATTAACTTTTATGCACATACAAAAACATCGTGTGTGCCATGAGTAGAGACGGTTTAACTTAGTGTTCCAGAGAACGTGTTCACACTGAAAAAGACAAGCAGACAAACCCAAAGGGCTGAGAAGAAGGCTCAGTCAGGAAAGTGCTCGAAACACACGTGTGAGGACCTGAGTTTGAGCTCCAGAACTCATGTAAAAAAATAAAAATAAAAATAAAAATAAATAAATAAATAAAAGGCCAAGTAAACACTCCACCCACCAAGCTATCTTTCTAGCCCCTCCCCCCAAGACTTAGGACGCTTCAACAGCAATGCTCTTCATCATCCCTAGCCATCTCTTTGGGTCAGAAGTTGAGTTGAGGCACCACAGAAATGTCTCATCCCTCTCCCATAGCATCCTGCACCTCGGTTGTCAGATTTGGAGACAGGCAGCTACTGGGGGAATCTCCTACTCAGATGACTCAAGGGAGGTTTGTGCTGGCTGACCTTTAGCCCTCAGTAGAAGCTCTTGTTTTGAATCCTGTGTGTGGTCTTTCTTTTAGTGTAGTAGTAGGTCTCCAAGAGAAAGAACCACGCAAGATATAAGGGCTGGGATTTTGTCTGGCTTTGTCTTGTGCATGCTGTCATAGATACTGTCAGTTGCTATGCTCAGTCGTCCCATCATGTCTGGAAAACACTGCTGCACTGTAGTCACCTACTGCCTCTGGCTCTTAGAATCTTTCTGCCCCTCTTTTCAGCATGAGAGGGAAGTTTCCAGGAACCCTCACCTCTAGCTGAGGATCTATTGGTAATAGAGGAATACTGGGATGGGGAGAGTCAGTTTTCTTTGGGGATGTGGCCTCCTGAAAGGTTACCCTTATTCTGGTGAAAAGACACCATGACCAAAGCAACTCTTATAAAGTACAACACTTAATTGGGGCCGGCTTACAGGTTCTGAGGTTCAGTCCATTATCATCATGGTGGGAAGCATAGCAGCATCCAGGTAGACATGGGACTGGAGGAGCCAAACGTTCTACATCTTGATCCAAAGGCAGACAGGAGAAAAGTATCTTCCAGACAGCTTGGAGGAAAGTCTCAAAGCCCACTCCCACAGTGCCACACCTATTCCACCAAGGCCATACCTCCTAATAGTGACACTCCCTGGACCAAGCATATTCAAACCACCACACCATACAGCTATGCACATACTGACAACACTAAGTAGATTCCGTGTTCCATTATATTCCATGTTCCATGAGTTGGGGGAAGAGAGAGAGAGAGAGAGAGAGAGAGAGAGAGAGAGAGAACATAAAATCGGAGAAGGGGAAAGTAGTAATAGAGATAAGGAAGAAACCTAAGACATGGATAAGGGTGGTAGACTTTGCCAAAACACATTATATGCATTGTGAAAATATGAATTAATTAAAAAAATATATAATGTCTGATGCCTGTTGTGACCTTCTCTTAGAGGTTATGCACTCTTGGTCTACCATATAGTATCATTCACTATAACACAGGCAGCCAGACAGATTCAAGGAAAAGAAATGAAGATCTCCATCCCTCTAACATCTGTGCTTGTGTCCTGGAGAAGAAGAGCCCGTGGAAACTGAGGAGATAGCTCGGTTAGTAAAGTGTTTCCTGAGCAAACACGAGGACCTGAGTTCCAGCCTCAGAACCCTCAAAAACATGTAGACATAGTGGTAAGTACTTGGAATCCTAACACTGGGGAGGTAGAGAACGGAGTGTGGTGATTTAAATACGTTTGGCCCATAGGGAGTGGTACTGTTTGGAGATGTAGCCTTGCTGGAAGAAGTGTGTCACTGTAGGGGTGGGTTTGGAAGCTTTGCCCAGTGTGGAAGAGTCAGCTTGCTCCTTGGCTTTCTTTGAATGAAGATGTAGAACCCACAGATCCTCGTGCTCCATGCTTGGCTGGAGGCAGCCCCAGTTGAATGTGTAACTTTTAGGAGTTGCCTTGGTCATTGTCTTAGGGTTTTAATGCTATGAACAGACACCATGACTGAGGCAACCCTTATAAGAAAAACATTTAATTGGGGCTGGCTTACAGGTTCAGAGGCCAGTCTATCATCTTCAAGACAGGAACATGGCAGCATCCAGGAAGGCATGGTTCGGGAGGAATTGAGAGTTCTACATATTCATCTGAAGGCTGCTAGCAGAATACTCACTTCCAGGCAGCTAAGATGAAGGTCTTAAAGCCCACGCCCACAGTGACACACCCACTCAAACAAGGCCATACCTCCTAATAGTGCCACTCCCTGGGACAAGCATATACAAACCATCATAGTCTTGGTGTCTTTTCACAGCTATAAAATCCTAAGACAGAGTTGATTCTCGAGGCTCTCCAGCCAGCCAACCTAGCCTACTTGATGAGCTCCAGGCCAAGAAGAGACTGTCTCAAAAAAAACCAAGTGGACAGAATCTAAAGAATGAGTTTCCAGATTGATCTCTAGCCTCCACATGGGCAACAGGGCACCCAGAAGCTTACACCACACACACACACACACACACACACACACACACACACAGAGAGGGGGGTGGGATGTGTTGGACGTTCTTTGTAAAATGGTCTACTGTGGCATAGCTGTCAAGGGAAAGCATTGGGGCTAATTCTGGGGGTGGCTGTGTCAAGGTATCATATCCTTATAATACTAGCTCTGGTCTGAGAGGAAACATGGACATCTGGGTACTCTGAGTCACATTCTGCAGGCTCCTACCCCTAGTGTCAAAATGGTGGCCATTTAACCACTCCTAGGCCCTGTCTGCTTTGACTCTTTATCATTGAGACCTGGCTGGGACAGAGCTTTGAGCTGGTCAAACTTGGAAGATAAAAATATTATTGGAAGATAATATTAGCACCAGATAATAAGCTAAATAGGGTTACCTTCCTCTCTCCCTCTCCTTCTCGCTCCCCCCCTCTTGTGTGTGTGTGTGTGTGTGTGTGTGTGTGTGTGTGTGTTTGGCAGGGGGAGATGTCCATGATCTTGTTTCCAGCTGTTTCTGCATTGCTATGCTGCCTGTCACCTTTGGACCAGATGCGGTATGAATTATTCATTTGATTTGGGGCAGGTGCACCCATTTCCTCCCTGGACCCCTGGGGCAGGCATAGGAAATTAATTCACAATGTCTAGAGCTGAAGTCAGTTGCAATTTCCACACCGCGGTAAAAATAAACTGAAGATCTCGGACCTGAGAAAGCTCAAAGGTGTTGAGAATAGCCATGAGCAATCCTTCCTTGCCTCTGCAGAGACGGACCATGGACACCGATCTCCACATTTGTGTTTATGTTAGCTGTCAGGACAGGTTCTGAGGTGAGTTTGCAAGACTCCCGCAATGGTGACTGCAGAGCATCGCAGAATCTAAACAATAGCAAACTACCAAAGGTAGGGCTTGCTCTCTCCGACTTCTCTAGACTCTCCCCAAGCAC
This sequence comes from Apodemus agrarius, assembly GCA_964023405.1. Lineage (NCBI taxonomy): Eukaryota > Metazoa > Chordata > Mammalia > Rodentia > Muridae > Apodemus > Apodemus agrarius. The sequence continues at coordinate 73,951,772 of OZ030017.1, read as the reverse complement.
CCACCGCTTTGTTATTGTTGATACCGTGGATTAACGGGGGTTCTTCCTCTATCTAATGTGTGTGAACTTTGGGCATCTCTCCACCCTGGTGTTATATAAATCTGGAAGTGAATCTTAGAGATCAGCATTTAACCACACCCCAGGCTGAGGACCAGCCCCAGAACTCTCAATTCCCTAAGAGCCAAAGATGTCATGTTTTCTCCACCATTGCGACAGTGGTTGATTTCAGAGCCATTTGTTGCTGCTTTCACCCTTGTTTGTATTTCAGATCGTCTCTCCTCCAGATTCCATAAACATGCCCCCAAGCAGAGAAGGCTGTCAGCGAGCAGGAAGGTGGCTGGATATGAGGATTCGGCTGTGGACGTCTGGACCTGCACGGAGCAGAAGGAATCTTCTAATGGTCTCACTGCATTTTAAGACACCCTCTCAATTCCCACAGGGCCTCTCCAGTGCAAATGAAGGGGTCCCGTACCCCGCCTTCCAGATCTAATGGACTAGCTTGTGCTTATTTTTTTTATATACTGAATCAGGTGGTCCTACTAAAAAGCAGTTTAACAAACACTAATCCATCTCTCTCGATATATAGAAAGTATGACGGATTGTAAAAAGAGGCCCATTTCTTTCCCACAGTCATATTAAATGGCTTTTACACAAAGGGAAATTATCTAACCACTGGAGCCCCCAAGTCAGACACGCTTCTTTTCAAGAAAAGTCACCTTCAGTGCTGAGCATTTTGACCGAACAACATGCAGTTTTCCCAGGACTCACAGCTATTGTTTGCCGGGGAATCTGGGCAAACAGCAGGTTTGCGGGGTGCTGGGCTCTTTCTGAATGGCCTTTAGAGGGAAGTTCTCTTTCATTTTTTTTTCCTCCTTTGCATCCATTTTGTTGCTGTTGTTATTGCAATAATTGCTCTACCTGGACTCCTGGGACATGGTAACACCTGGCTGGAACGATTCTTTTCACGCTGGAATTTGAAAAGACTCCTGTGCCATCCAACACTTCGGTCCTGATTCTTTCCTCCATTGCCGGTTCATTTGGGAACCGTTTGCCTTAACTGGCTGAGAGGTGGGGGCCACAAGGAGGCCATGCTGCTACAATGCTAAGCGGTTGCTGTTATTTCTGGGGTACAATCTAGCATTGTGTCTGTTGTTAGGAATACGCAACTTAGAACACTCCCAGGAAGGGGTGGGGAAGAGGCTAGGGTGGAGAGGGATGGAGCCCTTGCTGTGCAGTCATGATGTCCGGACTCCGATTCCTAGAACCTAGAGGCACTTCCAATGGTGGCATAGTTTTGCAGCCCTAGTGGAGGACAGCATGGGAAAAGGGACAGGAGAGAGCCCCTCGGTCAGCCTAGCCTAATCAGTGAGCTCCAGGATCAGTGAGACTTTCTGTCTCTAAAGCACAAGGTGGAACACAGAGAAAGACAGCAAGTGTCAACCTCCGGCCTCCACCCACGGGCACACATACCAATATGCACACTCACCACACACAAATATACATACATGCATACGTACATACATACATACATACATACACACATACATACATACATACATACATACATACGAGAAAATGCTTAGAAAGAAAAAAAAATATCAAAGGTGGATTTGGGGGAAATGCCACCTGTGTCAGGATCAGCCCCAAGATAATGACACATACAATTGCTAGTGATCATTATAGTTTGAATGGTTAATGTATTCTTGTATCAATCTTGAGACTAGAACACTGGAAATAAGTGAACTTTCCAAGGAAAAGTAATAAAGAACACAGCTATAAAATCCCTTTTATGTGTCAAATACCTTTCTAACATAATGCTTTTTAACTGATTCTATACAATTAAAAAAATTGTTTTAGACACTGTCTCTTGTAGCCCAGGCTGGCCAGGAAGTTGCGGATAGCCTTAAGCTTGTGATCTACCTCTCAAGTTGCTGGAATTACAGCAACTCCATGGTTGTATGTGGTATTGAGGCTCAAACCTGGGGAGTAGGCAATTACTATACTAACTGAGCTACATTCTCAACCTGCTTTACAGTAACTGAATAAGCAGGGACTGTACCATGTCCAGTGGATCACAGCTGGGAATAAAATCTTGTGTCTTTCCAGGGCCCATCCACATCCTCTGTCACTCTACTGTACCAACTACCTCTTGTTAAAATCAGCTAATTAGTTGAGTAATTAATTAGCTTTGCCTTCCAACCTCGGTTTTCCTTCCATGCTCTCCTCCCAGTCTCCTCCCTCCCACCTCCCTTCCCTTCCCCTTCCACTCCTTCTCCCCTTCAGAAAAGAGGAGGCAGCCCGTGGATATCAACCAGCTTTGGCATATGAAGTTGTAGTAAGACTAGGTGAGACTAGACAAGGAAGCCCAGTTAAGCAAAAGGGATCCAAAGGAAGGCAACAGTCAGAGAGAGAGAGAGAGAGAGAGAGAGAGAGAGAGAGAGAGAGAGAGAGAGAGAGAGAGAGATCCTTCTGCTAAGAGTCTCACTTGAAGGCCATGATACATGGCTTGTATATGTAGAGGACCAAAGTCAGTCTCATGAATGCTCTCTGTTTAGTGGTTCAGTCTCTGAGAGCCCAATGGTTCAGGTTAGTTGACTCTGTAGGTTTTCTTGTGGTGCCCTTGACCCCTCTGGCTCCTACAGTCCTTCCTCCCCCTCTTATACAGGATCCCCCAAGCTCTACCTAATGTTTGGTTGTGAATCTCTGTATCTGATTCCATCGGTTGCTGGGCGAAGCCTCTCTGATGACAGTTATGCTGAGCTCCTATCTACTAGTATAGCAAAATATCATAAACAGCATCAGGAGTGAGCTCTCTCTCATCATGGCATGGTTCTCAAACTGGACCAGTCATTGGTTGGCTATTGTTGGGCCTTATTCGGTCAGACACTGAGGCCTAGTGAGGGAGTCTGAGCCTTTGCTCGAGTTTAGAGACCTGTCTCAGTCACTTCAGTACTAGTGACTCAGCACGACCTGTTTAAGCCTGCCCTTGCCTACCTAACACTGATGTCAAATAACTTTATTGGCCCTGTCAGTCACCCCATACCTTCCATCACCCTTCCCTGCCTACGTTATCTCACCCCATCAGAAATCCCCACCTCCTCCTTCAACCCTTATAAACAAAAGACTAATACAATTGAATGAGTTCCGTCTTTGACAGACTCCTGGTGGCACTCACCATCCCATTTCAGCCCCGGAGAGACCCAGGTTCTCTCTTCCCAGCCTAGACCTGCCAGCAGAAAGCCAGCAGGCCATTACCTCAATTTCTGTTCCATCTTTACCCCCTTTTAAGCAGGACAAGTTGTAGGTAGAAGGTTTTTGTGCCTGGGTTGGTGTCCCAATATCTCCACTGGACATCTTTCCTGGTTTCAGGAGATGACCTGTTCGGGCTCCATATTCCCCATTGCTAGGAGTCTAGGCTTGGGTCACGGTCATAGATTCCTGGGAGTTTCCATTGCCCTAGGTTTCTAGCTCATTCCAGAGATGCCTAGCCCCCCATCCACTCCAGTTATCTCTCCCAGTATTTTCTCCCTCCATCCTCCCTTCACCTGGTCCCTCCTGTTCCTATTTCTCTCCTCCCATCAAGTCCCCTCCCCCATCCACTCATAATATCTATTTTATTTCCCCTTCGCAGGAAGATTCAAGCATCCTTTCTTGAACCCTTCTTGTTACTTAGCTTCTTTTGGTCCTCGAGTTGTTGCATGGCTATCCTTTACTGTATGACTAATATCCACTTACAAGTGAGTACATACCGTGTTTGTCTTTCTGGGCTTGGGTTACCTCACTTAGGATGATCTTGTCTGGTTCTATCCATTTCCCTACAAATTTTATGATCTCATTGTTTTTAATAGCTGTGCAAATGTACCATGTTTTCAGTTATCCACTTTTTGGTTGAGGGACATCTAGGTTGCTTCCAGTTTTTGTAGCAGTTTATTACAAATAAACCTGCTATGAATATGTCTTTATGGCACGATGGAGCATCCTTTGGGTATATGTGCAGGAGTGGTAGAGCTGGTTATTGAGGTAGACATATTCCCAATTTTCTAAGAAACTCTCAAATTGATTTCCAAAGTGGCTGTACAAGTTCGCACTCCTACCAACAACGTGGGAGGTTGCCTCTTGTTCTAACATCCTCTCTAACAGGAGCTACCACTTGAGCTTTTGGTCTTAGCCATTCTGACTGGTATAAGGTGGAATCTCAGAGTAGTTGTAATTTGCATTTCCCTGAAGGCTAAGGATGTTGAACATTTCCTTAAGTGTTTCTCAGCCATTGGAGATTCCTCCGTTGATAATCCTGTTTAGCTGTGTACCTCATTTTTAAGTTGGGTTATTTGGTTTGTTGATATCTAATTTCTTGAGTTCCCTCTATATTTTGAATATTAGCCTTCTGTTGGATGTGGGGTTGGTGAAGTTCTTTTTCCCATTTTTTAGGCTGCTGATTTGTCCTATTGACAGTGTTCTTTGTTTTAAAGAAGCTTTTTAGTTTCGGGAGGTACCATTTATTAATTGTTGATCTTAGCACCTGAGCTATTGGTGTTCTTTCAAATTTGTTGTTGTTTGCCCAGAAGACTGTATGCTTTTCATATGAAAGCACATCAAAAGTATAAATCAAACAGCCTGATAATTCTAGGCTATAACTAAGAATTTCAAGTCTAAGATGGGGGGAAGGCTCAGCAGCTAGGACACTTGCTGCCTTTGCAGAGGACCCGAGTTTGGCTCCCAGTACCCACATGGTGGCTCAGCCATCTCTTACTCCAGTTTCAGGAGATCAAACGTCTTCTTCTGAACTCTCCAGGCATGCACATGTTACACAGACATACATGCAGGTTAACATTCACACACATAAAATAAAAATAATTAAATCTCAAAAAGTAGTTCAGTCCATTTAAAGATTTAAAATGAATACCTTTTTCTAGTTCCATCCATTTGCCTGTAAATTTCATGACATCACAGGAATGAATAAAAAAGGTTAACTGAGATATCATTAGTGTGTGCAATTATTTTTTTTTATTTTTAGATGCTTTGAGGGCTTCTTTCTCATTTTGTCCCATCATTTCTAGTTTGGGAAAATACATCTCCATGCATGCTTTGATCATATGCAAGGTTAAAGGCACAAAGTCAGAAGGGGACAATTAAGTTCTTCATTCCAACACAAAGATACACCGGGACCTCTCAACACTCCTTGTGTTTTCTTGGGTCTTTATCTGTATTTCAGCCAAAATGACACTGAACTAAGGTTATTTTGGTATAACTTCAATGGATTCTTGTATCATCTGTAAGCAGCCATCTTAAAGCAATCACTGTGGTGTTTCAAAAAGTTTTGGTTAGCAAAGAACAGTTGACTTCTGCTACTTGGCTGTTGTGTGGCAGTTTTCTCTGAATAGAAATATTCTATCCAAAAGGGAGATTCGTTGAGATTCAGGGATGTGGAGATTTAGAAAGTAAACGTACATGTCTCAGCAAGTCCCAAGAACTTACAAGAATCACACAGCCTTGCCTTTCCTAGGCATAGCTAAGCCGTAAGTACTGTTGAGGAGAAGAGACTTCCCGACCTTGTGGAGCAGCCTCTAAGCCATGCAGAGGGCTCTGGGGAGACAGCTTTCATTATTACTACCCATGTGGGGTGCCATTTTCGGTGCTGTAGCTAACTTTGAATTTTCCATGTTAACCCCTACTCACTCTCCTATACATAACCTTGGTTTCCCAAGATGGATGACTCATTTCTTCTGTTCCTCAGTGCTCTTTCTGGGGTGAATAGATTCATGTCTGCCCAGAAAAAAAAATCTCATTTTTATAGTATTTCAATTGTAAGCACTCATGATTTTTACTGTCATAATAATTTGGAATTATACAAATGTTTTATTCCACAACTACTCAAATATCCACTAAACATCTATTCAGTATCAATTACTATTATAGAGCCTTTTATAGTGGACATAACAAAGTGTCTTCATAGAATTTATAATTGTCTCAGAGCTTTCTGGTGTTGCAATTCTTAAAGACAAAAAAAAATCCAACTATCCCCTGCAGTGAGGAACATTGTTATGTGCTCAAAGGTCAGCTGACAGGAGATCAGGTCCGTGGGCTTAGGTCTGTGACCTATGATGGTAAAAATATGGAAACAAAAAAGAAACATATTGGCTAGGACTCCAAGCCCAGCTTGGAAATAAAGGACATTCTTGAGTGATAACATAAGTGGAGAGTGTTCAACTTAAGAGCATAGTAGACGTTGATTTCATATATCTGAAAAAATAATATAGCATACATCAACTTTTGTGATACACTGGCTATATTTTTATTGTATTTTCCATACTAATTTTTGAATGGCCTGTCTCTTTAACTTTTGATCTTCCAGACTGTACATCATAGACTACATTTCTATGTCTTCCATGTATCTTCTGTATGTATAGATAATTACAGATAATAAATAAAATCATAGTCATATCTGTAAAAAAAAATCTTACCATTTGTCTTCATTGTTCTTCAGACAAGCCTTTAGAGATGAGCATGGGGAGTCTTCATTTTCCTACTTACATGGAGGTGGAGATATATTTCATTGGTGAAATGCTGCTCTAGCTAGCATGGAGTCCTGTCTTTATCTCCATAGAAGAGTATTGTATAAAATCCCAACATTCTGGAGGTAGAGACAGGATGATAACAAGTTCAAAGTCATCTTTGATTATACAGCAAGGTCAGGTTGATATACTTGGCTTTTTCTTTTTTTCCACCTAGCAAGTCTGGAAAAGGACTGGACCTAGAAAATGTCCTCAGAAGAGACAGTGGGGCCGGGCGGTGGTGGCGCACACCTGTAATCCCAGCACTTGGGAGGCATAGGCAGGCAGATTTTTGAGTTCGAGGCCAGCCTGGTCTACAGAGTTCCAGGACAGCCAGGGCTACACAGAGAAACCCTGTCTCGAAGAAAAAAAAAGAGACAGTGGGGTTGAGCTGGTGATGGACTGTATCCAGCTGTGGGCCCAGATATGAGCATGCCTGGGTCCTCTGTGCTGTGATGCTGAGGATCTCAGCTTGATCTGGATGATGGGTTCTTCTCCTTTGGACCATCTCTTCCTCTCCCACGCCATCTTCTATTTGCTTTCATGTCTGAGAAACTGGAGCAGAACCCCAAGGAGGTTTTGGATGTGCCTGAGAGTGACCGTTCAGCTATAGCACAGCATGTGGAGGGGGCCCAAAAGCACTGTACAAAGCAATGTCTCTTTCCGTGTGTGTGTGTGTGTGGGTTTCACTCACACAAGGGGCAAGTTGTGATTCATCCACCTATAAGAAAGGATGTACCCACCACAAACAGGACATTTGTGAAGCTCTGAAGAGCCTGATTGAAAAGAATATATTCCATCAGACATAATTGCCACTTGTCATTTGTCAGAAAAATTTCTATATGCCCCAATTAAATTCCCAGCATGGGGTATGGGGAGCTGCTAGCCGTCTTGTCCATGGCTCACTGGTATTTGGTTCCACATCTTTCCACCCTTAAGGGCATTGTGAAATGCCCATGCCTTTAGAGGGCAAAGACAGGAGCATCTGGGGCTCTAGCTTCAGCCCGAGACCCTGTCTCAACAAAATAAGGTGGAGGGCTTTGGAGAAACACGCTCAGCATCCACTCTGACCTCTACCTGTGCACCTACATGTGCACATACGGTACAATTGCAAGGATACAGTTTAAGTCAGTTTTTGCTTCTGACCCCTTAGTCCATCAATAAAGGACTCTGAGACCAACTCTTATTAAATTCCTAGGCTATAAGCTCTAGCTCATTCCCTGACGACCTCCTAACTTATTTCACCCATTTAAACTATCCTATGCCTGCCATGAGGTTAGTTATCTCTCTTTCAGTCCCAGCCAGTTTCTTCCTTAGCATCTCCTCAGCGTGTTCCTGCTGGTTTACGTCTGTCTTCCTGGTTTGTTTCCTGTCTCATCTCTCTCAGCTCACCTAGTGTCTCTTTTTTATCTCCTACTAGTTCCCAGAATCCTCTCTTTCTGCCAGTGTCCCACCTCCTACTTTTTGCCTCAGCTCATTGACCATTGGCATTTTTATGGACAGGTAACGTTTCTAAGAGATGATCTCTGTACACTTGTACCATACCTACACAAAGACACTCCAAAAAGTTTTATGTAGCATATGAGGCACTTGAATGGGCATTCATGGCCATTTTTAAATTATATTCCTACAGTATTTAAGGATAATATGTATTGATTTGTTAATTTTAATTGATTATCCACTTAAAATTCTATTATTTAGTTATTTACTTATCTTATGTAGGGGGCACATGTAGAGGTCAAAAGACAGCTTACACGAGCCCCTTCATTCCTTTCACTGTGTGAATCCCGTACATCAAACTCAGGTCATCAGGCTTGGTGTCAGGCAGCTTCACCTGCAGATCCATCTCATCAATAGTCATTTTAAATGATACCTCATGGACCCAGCTATACCACTCCTGGGCATATACCCAAAAGATGCTCCAACATATAACAAGGACACTTGCTCCACTTTGTCCATAGCAACTTTATTTATAATATCCAGAAGCTGGAAAGAACCCAGACATTCCTTAACAGAGGAATGGATACAGAAATTGTGGTATATATACACGATGGAATACTACTCGGCTATTAAAAACAATGAATTCATAACATTTTTAGGCAAATGAATGGAACTAGAAAATATCATCCTGAGTGAGGTAACCCAGTCACAAACAAACAAACAAAAAAAACAAAAACAAAAATCAAAAACAACCCACCAAAAAAAAAAAAAAACCACACATAGTATGCACTCACTGATAAGTGGATACTAGCCCAAAAGCTCAGAATACCCAAGATACAATACACAGACCACATGAAGCTCAAGAAGGAAGACCAAAGTATGGATACCTTGGTTCTTCTTAGAGGGGAGAACAAAATACTCATGGGAGCAAATCCAGAGACAAAGTGTGGAGCAGGAAAGGCCATCCAGAGACTGTCCCTTCTGGGGATCCACCCCATATACAGTCACCAAACCCAGACAGTATTGTGGATGCCAGGAAGTGCATGCTGACAGAAGTCTGATACAGCTGTGTCCTGAGAGGCACTCCCGGAGCCTGACAAATACAGAGGCGGATGCTCGCACCCAACTACTGGACTGATTATGGGTCCTCAATGGAAGAGTCAGAGAAAGAACTGAAGGAGCTGAAGGGGTTTGCAACCCCATAGGAAGAACAACAATATCCACCAACCAGAGCTCCCAGAGCTCCCAGGGACTAAACTACCAACCAAGGAGTACACATGGAGGGACCCATGGCTCCATCAGCATATGTAGCAGAGGATGGCCTTGTCAGCCATTAATGGGAGAAGAGGTTCTTGATCCTGTGAAGGCTCAATGCCCCAGTGTAGGGGAATGAGAGGGCAGGAAGACAGGAGAGGGTGGGTGGGTGGGGGAACACTCTCATAGAAGCAGAGGGACAGGGTGGGATAGGAGGTTTGGGGCGGGGGACTGGGAGAGAGGTTAACATTTGAAATGTAAATAAAGATATCATCCAATTAAAAAAAATGATACTTCGCATACTCAACCAAAAACTTTCCTGGGAGCATTTAGTTGTGAGCTAACTTTTGTGAAAATAATCACACTGGCCTCCAGTGATGAGAAGCAAGGATTCCTATTCTGTCACCATTTGAAGGTAAAGGAACCGAGGATCAAGCACAGTGATACTTCAAGACAGAGGGCGGCTGCACGCGGAGCTGAGGACTGTCCACAGAGACGCACGGACGGAGGGCGCCTGGTGCAGAGCTGTCCGTTCCGTGACCTGCGGCTCTGAGGGCCACCCCCTGAGCTTCCTCCCTCCGCTTCCGGGTGCTGCCATGTTTGGTCTGGTGAACCTTCTTGCGTGCACAACAAAACAAAACAAAACTGAGAATAAAAACTGCCATCAATCCAAGCCACACTGCGTGTGTGTGCACGTGCGTATGTGTGTGCGTGTGTAAGAGCACACATGTGTACGGATAGGTATGCTCACACATGGGAAGACGCAGGTGTAAGTGTGCATATGTGCACATGCTTACTCTGTCTTTCCTTAGATGTGGCCTGTTTCCCTCCCTCCTCCCTTCTCTCCTCCTTTCCTTCCTTCTTCTCTGCCTTCCTCCCTTTCTTTCATTTATGAGATAAGGTCTCTCCTAGCCTAGTACTCACCAAGACGACTAAGCCGTCTGGTTAGTGAGCCCGGCATTCCCCGACTTCCCCAGCACTGGGATTACAAGACCGTGCCACAATGGCTGGCCTTTCACATAGGTCCTGGGGTTCACCTCAGGTCCTCTTTCCCAACAAGCACTTTCTCATCTGAGCCATCTTCCCCAGGCCTCACAGTCCTCTCTCCACAGGACTTTCTCAACATGGGTCAGGTCACGAGCTCTAGTGCTGTCAACTATGATCTCGCTAACCAAGAACAGTTGTGTGTGCCAAGAACTTGCTAGCCAGAAATCTGGGGGGTGACTCACCAGACCATGGAGGCAGCCAGGCATTTTTTTTTTTTTTTTTTTTTTTTTTTTTTTTTTTTTGCATCAGCATTCAGGACCAATTCCTCTGTCCAGATGAAGGATGGACAGAAACTGGGAAAGTTGAATTTGGGATTTACTGTTTGGGTCAGAATCAAGAGGATACAGGACCAAGAAGACAACAAGAGTCAAAGTCTGTGTGACTCTAAGCCTTATTTTCTCAACCATCACTTGGGCCTTATTGGTTCTAATTTGCTTAAAAGGAGGAGGGGAGGAGACACCCGATGCCATCTGCTTCATTGTTTTGTAGGGAAATGTATGCTGTTAGAGGTGGGGGGGGGGACACTGTTTGCCCAGTCTGAAGCTTTTGGTGTTCCCCTACAACTATTTGACCCGAATATATTAAATATTGTAATGTTTGTTACATGTCCCAGGGCAAAAAAGAAAAAGAAATGAGGCTATCACTTATTAGATTTCTGTTTCTGGATCCTTCCATGGTTGATGCGGCAGCGCAAAAAGACAGTGGTGAAATCCGAAGGTAAAGGTTATGCGCTCTTTTATTATGTTTGCAGGGTTTAAAGGGTGAGTCAGGAAGTGCTTACATAACACCCAGGCAAAGTGGTGGATTAGCCGCCAGAGCGGGACTTAAAAGCAGCCTTAATCCTCCAAATCTCCAGGGGTGAAAGGTCAGTCTCTAACACCAGGTTGTGTAAAGAACGGAGAAGTCGCCAGCTTCTGTTTCATCATGGCCCAGCTAAGCCACTGAGGAAATGAACAGCCGGGCTGTGGGGAGAGGGGACCGCCTCCTCCTCCTCCGAGAGCCACCTGTGAGTCCAGCCAAGGAGGACTGCAATTAAAGTCAGAAAGGGCCCTGGGCAGAGGATAGGCAAGCAGGCTTCCCACCCACAGGGGCCTCCGGTTCAGGCCAGAGAGACCCGGCTGGCACCCATTACCTTAGGCATCAACCACGCCTGTCCCCCAGATAAAACCTGCCCTTCACAGTCCGTGAAGTGGGCTGGTGGGCCAGTGACAATCCTGCATACCGCCTCCTTCCCCTCCAAGAAACCTAGTCAGTAACCTGAGATGGGCTCAGTCCGTGTACTCAGACTCAAGTGTTGGAACTGTAGGCCGCAGTGGGCTGGAAAAGGGCCTTCATCCTGAACCCCAACGAAGAACTTGCTGTACCAACATGAAGACCTGAGCTCCATTCCCCAGGATTCACGTGAAAAGCCAAGCGTGGTGGTGCATATCTGAAGTCCCGAGGCTGGGAAGGTCGCAGCCAAAAGTCCTTGGCTAGATAGCCTGGTCTAATTGGCAATCTCAGTCCTTTTTTTTTTTTTTTTTTTTGGTTTTTGGTTTTTGGTTTTTTTGGATTTAGTATTTTTCGAGACAGGGTTTCTCTGTGTAGCCCTGGCTGTCCTGGAACTCACTCTGTAGACCAGGCTGGCCTCGAACTCAGAAATCCGCCTGCCTCTGCCTCCCAGAGTGCTGGGATTACATACAGGCGTGAGCCACCATCGCCCGGTGGCAATCTCAGTCCTAATGAGAGAGGCTGTTTCAGAAAACAAGTTGGAAGGCTGGAGGGAAAACACCCAAGGTTGATCTTGGGTTCTCACAGGCATACGTGTTCATCATGTGCACATGAACCCGCATCACACACACACACACACACACACACACACACACGGAGTATAAACAACAGGGAAATAACAGAAATATGGTTCTTCCCTTATTCTCTGGTTTACTTACTTTTGTTCATCAAAAATGGGGCCACAGATTTTTCTTACTCGGGGATAAAAGACATAAATATATTCACTAAAATTATAGTCTTGGGCCTAGAGAGATGGCTCAGTGGTTAAGGAAGACAGTGGCTACTCTTCTAGAGGACCTGGGTTTAATTCCCATAGCAGCCCATAGCCTTCCAGAACTCCAGCCCCAGGCTATCTGATACCCTCTTCTGGCTTTCATGGGCACTAGTCACATGCAAGTAAGCGGTACACAGACATGCATGCAGACAAAACAGCCATGAGCATAAAGTAAAACAAAAATTAAAAAAATTTAAATTATAGTGAGTGTTGTCATCTATTGTCATTTTTTTTTTTTTTGGAAGGAGTTGTCTATAATAGAGCCAAGTTGGTTTATCTAGCTGTCCAGCAGGTTGATTACCTATGCCTGTAATCATCTCACTGCCTGGTGTGAGCATGCGTGTGTGCGCATGCGTGTGTGTACGCATGCGTGTGTGCTTGAGTATGTGTGTCCCAAAGCAGAGGTCAATTTCTGTTGTCTTCCTTTGCCATCTTGTATCTTATTCTTTGAGGCAGAGCCTTTCATTAAAACTAAGTCACAAAGAGTGACTGGCCAGCGCTTCTGGGATCCTCCTCTCTCTGCCTACTAAGTGCTAGGATTACTGATATGTCTGACTCCTTTTTACATGAGCTGGGGTTCTGAGCCCAGGCCCTCATGCCTGCCCAGGAGGCATTTTACCCACTGAGTCATCCCAGGCCCCTAGCTACTTATTGATTGGATATATGTTTAATACCGCTTAAGACAAAACAATATAAAGTGAGAACTCAGGGGATTTCTGATGGACAGACAAGTTCTTATGAGAAAGTTAAGGGGAGAGAGGGTGAAAACTGTAAGCCAGACTCTTCCCACATTCTCGCTTCTTCTCAGCCAGTCCTGACTCTGAAAGGTGACGTCAATGATCAGATATCTCCTGACACCCCACCACCACCAGGCTCTGCCTGAGGGGGCTTCTCTCCTTAGCCTCCCTGTACTGTTACAGCGTGTTACACGGGATGTTTACAGTCCGCGACTTAGTAAACATCTTTCTTCCATGCGTGGGCAAATCAGGACTTGGGATGCAATCAATTTACAGAAGCAAGTTCTATCACATTTCAGCGCCAAACTAAAAGAGCTTCCGGAGTAGCCGTTCCATATTTATCCCGAGCTGGCCCTTTATTAAATCACTGGCGAAAAACACGGAGATTCGCCTCAGCTGTAGTTTCATCATCTAACAACAGCAGAGGCATTTATCTTATGAAATTGCGGGAGCTGAGCCCTGTGCAGACTGATGGCTCGAAGGGGCTTCCTGCATTAGTATCCCTTCCTCTCGCCTAAGGTGTTTAGGACGCGTACCGCTGTTAATAGCTTGTGCTGTTCATTTTTTACAGAATTTGTGGTTTAAGCAGTATGCTTAGAATATCGAAAATGTTTTTTTCCTCCTTTTAACAAATGGTGCCCAACTGTTCAACGTGAAATATGAAAAGTGCTTAGTTGCACATATTCGATTCTTTTTTCTTCGTTCTCTCTCTCCTTGCTTTCTTCAGAATCCTCAGCTCTTTCCTCAGAATGGTCCCGAGGCTGGCTCATTGCCACCAACTATTTTCTTCATTAAGTCAAACCTAATAAGCTAACTGCATTTGGAAAAAAAAATGAGGAGGAAGATTGAGTATCTGTTTCCCTTCGGGTGTGGCTTGATAAAAAAGAAAACTGCACACACGTAGACTTCAGCGGCATACTGTTTTGACAGACTCGGGGTCTGATTAGTGCTCAGGTTTGGGGTGTAGCCTATTCAAACATCCCAAATAAAGCCTCAAGGGAAAGACGGCCCCACAGCTATGCTCACTGGGTAGCAAATGGGTCATTTTGTCCTTGATATAAAAACTAGTGTAATTGAATCTGTTATTAAGATAAACAACAGACAACACCCTTAACCTCTTCTGCAGTGTTGCTCTTATGGAAGGCAATGTGCAAGGGCCGTTAAAACAAAGTTGAGCAGGCTGGAGAAGTTACCCATGTTACAGCGTGTTACATGGTGAGGAGCCCATATTGCTCGCACAGAGGTACTAAGTTTGGTTCCCAGCACCCACACGAGGTGACTCATCACTGCCTATAGCTCCCGCCGCAGGGGATCTGGTGCCCTGGTCTGAGCTCCTCGAGCACTGTACACACGTGTATAACCCCATAAATACACACACATACACATGTGTATGCCCCCCCACAGATACAGCCATACATTATTAAAAATAAAATAAATCTTTCAAAGAGGACTCAAAATCGAAGCAGCGCTCAAATGGGAAATTCCACGTACAAGGGAACGGGCTGGAAGTCAACTCTGTTGAAGAGGACCAGGTAGGAAGTGTCCTATGATAACTGGGTCAGAGGTCAACAGGCAAGGTGGGGGATTTAGTTAAGAAAAAATATTTATAAGTTACGGCTCCAAAATTATTAATTGGAGGAAATGAGGCACCCCGAAAAGTAAATCGTGTCCAGTGTATTTATGGGACAGAAGCAATGGGAGATTTCACAGTATTTCTGGCAAACCAGCCAGGGGCCAGGGAAGAGTTATCCAGGCATGGAAAGGAGAGATTATTTTTCCCAGTTCAAAAACATTTCCGACCTTCTTCCTCGTCTCCAGATTTGGGGAGCAGAGGGAACCTGAAGGGAAAGACTGTGCATATTTTTCTTCTGCCTAAATGCCACGGGGAAGGCTCGGAGAGAAAAATGGCTTTCTTTATTCTCGCAAAGCCTCCATTTGAGACAAATGCAGGAAGGCTCAAGCAGAGAAACAATGTCTCAGACCAAAGAACTTTAGACTTACATTCTGAAACTGTCACGGAACCAAGGAACACGTCAGGCAGAGCTGATTCCAGGGTTCCGGGAATAATGAGATGAAGCGGATTCGTGTGTGTCTAACAGGTGAACCTTGCCTCTTGTTCAAGGTCTCACTGGGAACCGCTGTTGGGGCTGAGGCTTACAACAGGGGGTGCATTGTCTGGGGTTGGCGACCACAGAGGAAAGGTAGGAGATTTACGCTGGCTTTATGGTCCGGAGTCCCGGAAGACTTGGGGGAGCAGAGTGCTCTCAGGTGAAGTTTTGTCTCTGTCCCTGAGGTACATGCTAACTGGAGTGGCATGGTCCTCCTCCAGAGGCAGAGGTCTGAGCAGGGAGGAGGGCGTCTCTAAAGCATTGCTTCATGGGATTTAAAGAGATCTTGTGTCCAAAGCACTTAATGTGGCGTAAAGAAGACCCTCAACAACCACAGCTGTTGCCATCCGCCATCCCAGATGAGCCAGCTGACCCAGCAGAAGGAGCATCCGAGTAAGAAAGAAAGGCTCCTGTGTGGGGCAGTCTCACTCTCCATATGCAAACCCAGTCCCCCAAACCAGAGCAGCACTTCCTGTCACGCTGCTGAAGGAGTATGTCTCTGTCCCCCACCCTGGTTAGAGTAGTCCCCAGAACTTCCTGACCTCCATTAGTCCTTGCTGGGAGCCTTTGTCTCGTGTCCCCAACCAGGGAAAAGAGAATGGGATGGTGAGTTGGGACAGTGCGATTGACAACGTTACTAATTAACGTTTATCGGGCATGTTTTGGAAAAGAATAGCCAAAGGGGAAACAGAGAAAGGACTCTCACTTTCATAAAGAAGGTTTCTTCTTATAAGCAACAAACTCTGGGACTAAGGAGATGGCTTCAAACCAGGCATTTTGCTCTGTACTTATAATCTCAGGGCTGAGGAGGTAGAGATGGGCAGATTGATTATGTGAGTGTAATGGTGAGCTAACTTACCCTAATTGCTGAGCTCCAGTCTCTCTCTCTCTCTCTCTCTCTCTCTCTCTCTCTCTCTCTCTCTCACACACACACACACACACACACACACACACACACACACCCCACATGCCCATGCATGCACACATACATGTGCTTGCAAATGTACTGGTGCACATGAACACACACAGACACAAAAATAAATAATACTACAGAACCAATATGTAGAGGAAATAAAGATATAGCCCTGTGTCCTTTAAAACAGGGATGTGAGCTGCACACCAGTACCGCTCTACATAGAATATCTCCACGGTGCCTGACCAACATTAGTTTCTTCAAGGTAAAAAAGAGAAAAGATTCTTCTGTACAGGAAGAAACTTTCTCATGGGATGCTTCACGCTGGTTCCGAGCCTCCCTGCGCCAGATCTGCAAAGAGAAAGTGACTGGAAGCTGAAGAAACTAAAGGCCAGGGTGGGAAGCATAGAGACGCACACTTTTAAAAGAGAGGGAAGCTTGTAGGGAGATTGGAAGGGCTCCCTAGGTCCTGGAGATGCAGCTGGCCTCTGTGATGGAGAGCAAGACTGTCCCCTGCACAGTGGATTCTAGTGCATGAGTTAGTTAAGTTCATTCTTTTAGTTACCAGTGTGCCTGGCCTGGTGAACTGATGGATAACCAGCTGTTATCAATTCATGATAAAGCTTAAATAGTTTCCAAGCAGACAATATTAGCTCCAAAGCCTTACCCTTCAAATTGCTGCCAGATAACCTAGGAAACGAATGAGTATCTGTGCAGAGTCTGACCCTGGGCCAGATGTTATGTTGATGAAGAACCTTCCATTGCCCTACCCCTTCTATGTATTAATGTATTACATTCTTTTGGATGAATCATTAATTGAAAAGGAGCATGAAGTCAAAGTATAGTCCAGACCTCATTCTAACCACTGGGTTAGAATGTGTGGGTCCTAAGTCCCTGAAGAATAACCCTAGGGATAAACGATGCCCTAGAGCCATCTTCTGGGTCTGCACCTGTTAGCGCTCCTTGTCCATGAGAAGGGTGATAGAACACATTCATTCTTAAGCCCTGGGCTCGACTCACAGCCCTGGGTTCTCCCCTTAGCTCTGTCACTAATAACTAACTGGGATTTCTGCAAGGGTGTTTCAGACCCTCGAATTTAATTTCCTCACCAGATAAATAAAAGCTAAGAAACATCTGACTTCTGCAGTATAGTTATTACTTTCATAGAACCCCAAAGCCAAGAGCCCTTTTAAAAAGTGAAGTGTTTATTTTTCCAATTAAGTCGTGGTCTGTATTCAAGGCTGAGGTACCTCATCTGCTGAAGACGCTTTGCTCCAGCAACCTCAAGGGGTGCAAGGGGGGCTCCTTACAAACTACTCTGCCAAGAGAGGAAGGGGAGAAGAAAGGGAAGGAGGGCAAAGAGATGGTGCAAGAAAAGAGAGAGAGAGAAAGAGAGAGAGGGAGAGAGAGAGAGAGAGAGAGAGAGAGAGAGAGAGAGAGAAATGGGAAGGAGGAAAGGAAGGAGATGGAGGATGAGAGGGAGTGAGGGAGAGAGGGGGTAAGAAGAAAAGAAGCTTAGAAAAACCTGCCTGCCAAATCTGATTTTATTAGACGTGGCTCTGGTTACATCAAAGAGTGCCAAGAAAATCTCAAAGTCTAATTAATTTGTTCACATTTTTAAAGAGATGGAGGGTATGACGAGGTCAGGAGTGGAACTCTGGGGGAGAGAGAGGGACTCCTGAAACGGCAGAGCAGCAGTTTTCAATCTGTGGGGTGTGACCCCTTGGACAAATCTCTATCTCCAACGATATTGACATGACGATTCATACAGTAGCCCAATTACAGTTATGAAGTAGCAACGAAAATAATTCTGCCCCTGGGAAGGTCGCCACAACGTAAGGAACTGTCTTAAAAGAGTCGGGGCATTAGGAAGGTTGAGAACCGCTGCGGTAGAGGGCGCGCCATAGCCCTAAGAGTACGAACAGCGCTGCCTCTTCAGTCCCTTTGCCTTGTGTCTTCCCTGTAAAGACCAGGGTCAACCCCTTCGCTGTGGTTGATATTGACTTTCAAACGACGGGATGCAGCGCTATGCGGGAGACACATCTCTGAGCACCATCATCCATCTCTCAGTGCTTTCTCCTTGCCTGCACCCCGGACAGCTCAGCTCAACCCTACCTGCCCTTGGGGGTTGGGGCTGAGTTGGCACAGAGTCAAGGGACACAGACGCTAGGAGCAGGTGTGTCTCAGTCAGGGTCTCTATCCCTGCACAAACATCAGGACCAAGAAGCAAGTTGGGGAGGAAAGGGTTTATTGAGCTTACACTTCCACACAGCTGTTCATCACCAAAGGAAGTCAGGACCGGAACTCAAGCAGGTCAGGAAGCAGGAGCTGATGCAGAGGCCATGGAGGGATGTTCCTTACTGGCTTGCTTCCCCTGGCTTGCTCAGCCTGCTCTCTTATAGAACCCAAGACTACCAGCCCAGAGATGGTACCCCCCCACAAGGGGCCCTCCCCCACTTGATCACCAGTTGAGAAAATGCCCCACAGCTGGGTATCATGGAGGCACTTCCACAACTGAAGCTCCTCTTCCCATGACGACTCCAGCCTGTGTCAAGTTGACACACAAAACTAGCCAGTACAAGGTGTGAATAGCTGCCCAAGGTCATTCCTTCATTGGTCCCAAGAAACTATTCTACACAGCAGTTCCTGATTGACTAGCACTGCGTCTTCTCAGGCTGTCCTCAATTAGGTCCTCCTGCAGGAGAGGCTGGTGTCACAGGCCATCCTCAAGTAGGTCCCCTTGCAGGAGGTGCTTCTGCCGCTACACGGGGGGCGGGGGGGGGGAGTGTTTACCTGGAGACAGCCGCCGTTCCTGCTCCACTTTCCAACTGCAGACACATGCGTAGCTCCTTCCCCAGCGTGAACTGGTGCTTCTGCACCCAGCATTTTGTTGTAGCCATGAGAAAAGTAACGGAAACATTCTCAAAGGACTGACCAGTGCTTCATTAGTTCTCCGGGGATGGCTCTCGGTCTTGAGAGCTAAGCCCAAGCCCTGCATTGGAGATGAGCTTATGTAGCTGGAGTTCTCATTCGGGGATAACCAAGGGAGCAGTGACTGAGGATGTGAGCAAGTGCGCTTGACTATCGCAATTCTCTGTGGCCTGGACCCGACAACTGCAAACTTCGTGGAGTCAAAGCAACGTGGATGCTGATTAAATATTTGCTCCTCCTGGGGGAATTTGGAGAAGTCACCTCTCACCTCCTCTGAGCCTCTGGGTTAAAAGAGCTAACGGTGACCCAGCAGACTCCTGCAAAAATCAGAGCCTGCCCCATCCAGTGCATTCAATGCAAATGCAGGACTATTTAATTATTTGTTTTTATTCCTCTTCCCCTTAAAGGAAAACTAAGGTACACCCCTCCCACCCCCGCCCCGGCTCAACAGCTAGCGTCATATGTCATAACCACCATGCTGAGGAATGTCTGAGTTGACTGATAAAGGCTTCTGTAAAAGGCAGAAGGCAGGGCTGGGGAGATGGGTCGGTCAGTCAAGTGCTCTTCCAGCATGAGGAAATCCCTGAGTTCAAATCCCTGGAGCCTACCGAAAAACAAAACCAAATAAAACAGGCACAGTAGCCCACCTTTGATCCTATTTTTATCAACGCTCTGTTTGCATTGTTAAGGTTTTTTGATTTTACTCTTCTGACGCGATGTTCACTTGAGCAATTAAAAAAAAAAAGTTGTTATGTTCAGGCCTAGGAAGAAAATTACATGCAGGGACTTTATAGCTCCTGAAGTATGCCTCCTCTCCTGCACCACACCCTAATAAGGAGAACAATAATTTCCTCATAAAGATTGATTCTTGGCATTTGGATGGCAGTTATTCAGCTATTGCATGAGAATCAAAATAAAATTATCTTCTCACTGAAGGAGTTAGTAGTCCCTCTGGTCTGAAGCTGAGGTAGGGCTCAGGAGAATCTGAATTCCAAAGATCTTTACATCTCTGTGAAATGAGAGACTTTCTTATACATTAAAAAAAAATGACATGTAATCTTAAATCCCTGCTTTCAAAACATAGCCATGCCTGACATGGTCTAAAAATAGATTTTATTTTATTTTATTTTATTGTTAATTCAAAACTTTGCTTCATTTCAACCACCTTTAGCCAAAGTGTCTGCTCCAGCTCTGCTTGGGGCTAGACAGCTCATATACCAGTTGGATAGGAGGTAGGGAGGATAGAAAATAAGAAGGTGTGCATACGTGTGTGTGTGTGTGTGTGTGTGTGTGTGTGTGTGCGCACACACGCATGTCCCTGACTATATGGTGAAGTAAGCACAAGGAAAGACCCTACAGTGTTTTCCATTTTCCTGTTTCTCAAACTGTCTGTTTGCTCCAGCTTCTTTCCATCTATAGAGTCCCGCGAATTCTCCAGAACTTACTAGAAGTCTGGCCCATTTTATTCCCCACTGGTTCATCCCATCCGACCCTAACTCAGTGTTTTCCAGTCTATGCTGCTGTGGTTCATACCACACCTGTGATCAATCCACACAGAGATCCACACAGAGATATTCTGACATACTATTTATATGTTCGATATCTTCAGAATGGCAGAATCATGGCTCAGTCCCTGGATTACACAGACTCTAGAAGTCATCGTGTACTTCTAGAAAATCCTTTCATAAATGTAAGCATGCCGTGCAATTCACAAATTCACTACTTTCCCAGGCTGCATGTTGCTTATGGCCATGGATCTTTGTGTGTTTATGTATACTATTTATCCGTGACGCGTGTGCATGCGCATGTGTGTGAGCCCATGTGTGAGTGCCAGTAGATGCACGCCAGGGTCAGAGTGCAGAGGTCAGAGGGCAGCCTCAGGTGATGCACCCCACCCTCCATGGTCTCTGAGACAGGGTTTCTTGTTGTTCACTGCTGTGTGTCCATCAGCCTCTGGGGACTCTCCTGTGCGCCCCCCAGGTGGCCTTTGGAGCACGGGGTTCAGACACACGGAGTTGTGCTCAGATTGATGGAGGCTCTGGAGATTCCGACTCTGCTCCTGGCATTCCTGCTGCCGGCACCTCCCCACTGAGCGGTCTCCGCAGCCCGGCCCTGGTAATTCTGAATTCAGAGAACAAAGAAAACAGAGAAACAGTATTTCATAGGCCCAGCACTTAGTTAAGAAAGCTACAATTAACGTCTTGAATATTTGTTTCTGGTCTTTAGATGAGGTTTACATAGAGTACATTAGGGTTTATGGAATCCTGCACCATTACACTTTTTCATTAGAAATTAGGCAAAAGGACTTTTCTTTGTAATTCCAATTTTCAGTGGTGACAGATGAATACATTAACACTACACATATTCCCCACTCTAGTTAGAAACAGAATTTCTTCCCTAGATCTTTCCAGCTAAGCTTTTGCTAGCTCTCATTTTCTCACAGTACCTTGGTGTTTGTCTCTGTCTACGTATTTTCCTGTTTCCTCTCCAACCAAGCACATCAGCTTTCCCGGGCCTCTGAGGAAGCTGTGCGACAGTGCCTTCAGGTAACTCCTGCCATGTTTGAGCAAGCCGCCTACTGCTTGGTAAGAAGAGGGCATGAAACAGTGGATACAGACACCAGCGATCCTCAAGGCCACGGACTGTGTGCTCTGCAGAGGCGTTCTTAGCATTCCCTAGGATGGACACGGGGATTTTGGAATCTCTAGGTTTGCAGACAAACAGACGATGGGACATCTCATTTGAATTCAGTCAGAATGCTGGTTCCTGGGACCAGAGAGAGTTCCAAGGTACTCCTTTACTTCCCTCTGAGAATCTGACGTACAGTGTGGATGACAGAGCCACATTCCTTGTATATGTATGGGTCTCCCTGTGGTGTGTTCTCTAGCTTCTGGTTGGTTCTCTGCGCTCCTCTTTTTCTAAACTTTTATTTAAAAATACCGTATTTTTATTAACTCTTTCAGAATTTCATACAAGCATACAACCTATTTTTTTTATCAATATTCACCCCAACCCTCCCCTAACTCTTTAAATTCACTTCTTTACTTTCGCTCAACATCATGTCCTCTTAAGTACTCGTAAGTATCCATATGGGGCTATCCCTAGGAGCCATCGACCAGGAGCCATGGCCTTACAGAAACTTAATTGTCCCTCCTTAGAGGCCATCGATTATCAATACCCTTCCCCCTGTCCATGCTGGACTGTCGACTGGCTTGGAAGTCTTGTAAGGGAGCCACAGCTGCTATGCGTTCATGTGTGCAGTGTCACACCCAGAAGACCCACCCTTCCGACTCCCTTGTCTCCAATGGTCCCTGAGCCCTGGGGGTTCAGACCACTTATTAAAACCTAGCTTCCGTATTGAGTGCTGTGGGGAAAAAACAAAAAAACTACTGAATATCTTTGTCCTAATCCCTCATTCCGGAGAAAAGATGAACAAGATTCAGTGGGAACTGTCCCATGAGACACTGAGAGGGCGCATGGCAGGAATGCTGCAGATATACAGTCTTAGATATGGTCTGAGTGTCTCTTCCCATGGTGTGTATGTTGGAAGCTCTGTCCTGAGTGTGGTGGTGTTGAGGCAGTTGGACTTTGAAGATAGAGAACCTAGTGAAATCTTGATAAGTCACTGGTGCAGTGCCCTTGGATGGCATTCATGGAATACATTCTTACCAGATCCCCATTGGTTTCTTCAGGAGTAAGTTATTTCAAAAAAAAAAAAAAAAAAAAAAAAGCAGTCTTCCCCTAAAATCCCTTTGTCTTCCCTTTTTACCATAAAACTGATCTCTACCTCTCCCATGAGCTCCCGTGATGATGTCATCTGCCATGCTGTGAGGTACCCAGGAGGTGCCTCACTAGAGGTATAAGCAATAGCCAAACCATGAGCCTTGATCTGGGGATAGAGGCCAACAGTAGAGTGTTTGCCTGGCTTGTATGAAGCTGAGTTCTCAACATCACAAAACCAGCAGTAAAATTAAAACAAGAGGGAAAACCCTATCGACTTTCACAATTGTGACCAAACAAACATCTCTCTCTCTCCCTCTCCCCGCCCCCTTCTAGGTTCTGGAAAGACATGAGGATTTATATGGTATTACTAACCCCATTATTCTTCCTAAGTCTCAGTTTCTTCGTCTATAGTGCTAACTTCTGCCCAGCAATGGTTTAAAGACTGTGTGAAGCACGCACTAAAGTGTAGACAGCATGTCCCAGTACCTGTAGGTAGTTTTCCTGGGCACCAGAAGGCTTGTGAACCCCTTCTGACACCACGATTTGCATCTGTGATGGTTGATCTTGATTGTCAACTTGACAGGACCCAGAATCGCCTTGGAGATACATCTCTTGGCATGTCTTTGAGGGATTTTCTAGACTAGCTTAGCCAAAATGAAAAGACCCACCCTAGCCTGAGCAGCACTGTTCTGTGGAAGTCTAGACTGCATAGACAGGAGAAAGTGAGCTGAGCCCTGACTTTCACCTTTCTGACTGTGGACCCAACGCGACCTTTGGATTGTGCCCTCAAACCGTGAGCCAAAAAAGTCCTCCCTCAACTTGTTCTGCTAGGCCTTCTATCACAGAAACAAGAAAAGTGACTAATGCAGCCCCCCCACCCTGAGTGTATATAGTAACCCATCCTCCTGCTCCCGCTCCCCCACCCCCTTTCTCATGTCATAACACTCACTTCTAGAGTCAAGAGATTAGATGCAAATACTTTACCCTTCTGATTAACTTTTGGGTTTACCCTGTGGGGCCTTTTCACCCTTTGCCTCTTTTAAGAAGAAGAAAGTAAATTATTTCTTTTAAATTGTCAAAAAAAAAATGCTATCAGACCAAACCAGCCCCACACAGGTCCATCAGTCCATGCTATGTTTGGCTTCTGCTCAGTATTCAAGGAGGATATAACACCTTTCATCTTCTCTCCAGTCAAGTCTTCTGTATGCTCATGGGTGGACAAGTGTAGGAGTATGCAGTAGTGTTCATGCATGTGAGAGTGTGCATCTATGTGTGTGTATGTGTGTGTGTGTGTGTATTCATGCACACGGAGAAGGTCAGAGGACAACCTGCAATGTGGTTCCTCTACCTAATTCGGGATAGTGTTTCTTACTGGTCTAGAACTTACAAAGTGGGTTAGATCAGCTGGGCCCTAAATCTCAGGGGCCCAGCCATCATCAACTCCCCAATTCTGAAATTACTGATGTGTACCACAACACCCAGCATTTCATAACATGGGTTTTGGAGACTGGACTCAGATCTTCTTTTCTGGCAAGTACTGTAATGACTAAGTTATTTCCCTAACTCAGGTATCAAGGTCTAAAGTAGACAGTGAACGTGCTGGTAGGTTGGTGAAAGCGGACCTAGCTGAGAAGTCTGGGTCCTGCTGGGGATAGAAGAAGCTCTGAGTCAGATCTCCCAAAGAGGATGGTGCCAGGCTCTTCTAAGAAAGCTCATGCCTGGAGCAGCACAGCTGGGACCGGTCTACCGACCCAGTGAAAACAACTTCATGTAGAGATGGACTCACGTCTCCAAGTGGGCCTTCCGCCAGCGATGATGCCTTGGGCTAGGCTGGGCTGGGCTGGGCTGATCTCCAGCCATAGGGATTTGCAGCCCTAGTTCTCTCTCTCTCTCTCTCTCTCTCTCTCTCTCTCTCTCTCTCTCTCTCTCTCTCAACTCTGTGTGTGTATGTGAGTGATTGAGTATTTGTGGGTGTGGGTGTGAGTGTTTGTGTGTGTGTGTGTGTGTGTGTTTGATAGAAATCAGGTCTCTTCTTTTATTATTCTGCCTTTAGTCTTTGAGACACAGCCTCTCACTGAACCTGACCTTGTCATTTTGGCTAGACTGGGTGGCCAATGGTCTCCGAGATCATCTTGCCTCTGTCACAGAGTGCTGCGGTTATGGGCACCTTCTACCGTGCTCAGCTTTCCCTGTGAGTACTGATGGTCTAGCTCAGCTCCTCCTGCCTTTCCTCACTGAGCCTTTTCCCAGCCCATTAAATAGCACAGTATCTGCAGCCAACATATGCGCACCTCGTCAGACACTTTAACTTACTACACATAACGCAATGTAAGTGACCTTCCCTGTTCTATTATGTTATTTAGGGAATAAGGGAAGAAAAACATTCACACCTGTTCAGAACAGATGCAACAGTCAGAGCCCATCTACAATCCAAGACTGGTTGAATCCCAGGATGCAGAACATGTGGATTCACGGGCTGTTCCTCGAACTCCCAGTGGCTCTCTGGAGTCGGTGTCATTGCCATTTACACCGTCCATATACTTGACACAACGGTCAAGCAACTGGTCAGAATCTGCTGTCAACAAGTGAATGTAAGGGTCTCAAGCAGTACTCCATCTTCAGAGTCCATATTTAAATCACCCCCATGGTACCAACCCAGAGTAAGGAGCACCATCTTCGGGTGTTTGCCGTGGGATCATCCCTTGCTAAGTGTTGTGCGTTCTGAGAACCGCCAATGAGTTCCTGCGGTGCTACCATCAGGAAGGCTATCATCCCTGCCCAGAGGTGAAGAAGCCAAAGCTGAGAATTTAAAACCTGGCTTTGCTTTTCCATGTAGGGGGGGAAATAGGGAAAGAAATGGACAAAGGAGGATGATATCTGCTAGAGAGGATCTGGCCATAGTCATCCTGCAAGCCATCCGTATTTTCTTCATATCTTCTACAATGGCTGTACAACTCAGCTACACCTTAGTTTCTCTGCGCCCTGTGTCCAAACTGTGTGGCATCTTCAACACCAGGGTTTATCACATAGCTCAGGTAATCATACGAGAGCAAAGGACTGGCTTACACTATCCGGGGAGCTTCTGGACAACAGTTAGGATACAAAAGTTAACAGTCCTCTACATCCAAGGCCACTTTTTAAACAATGCTAACATCTGGCAAGAGACAGCTCTTGTGCAATACTGGTATGACTGTGGAACTGCCAACCACTTTCTGTTTGGATCAGAGGCCTGCCCCACAGGAAGGAACACATGCAAACTGCTTTAAACCCAATAAAGAGCCTCTGATTGGAAAGATCAGGAGCCCTACCGGGTAACTTACCACTGTAGTCAAACTGCCCTCTAAATTATGGATGTTTATATCCATAAGCCAGTGACACCCTGTTCTTGGCCTTTGTCACAGTCTTTTGCTGTAGCCAACAATTAATGCAGAAACTCGAAACTGGTCAAAGGATTGAGAATTAAGTACTCAGCCATAAACCTCCCCCAAGGTCCCAGGAACATTGTACAAAAGGGCGTGAAGAGAGCGGGAAAATGGAGATGAGTACTGTGGAATCATCCTCTGAATAGAACATGCTGGTTGCAATCATGGACACACAACATCTGTG